>JANHGL010008592.1:0-10439 GCA_024611195.1 Ceyx melanurus
AAAAGTCTTATGGGACAGGGCCCAAAAAGGTAAGGGGGCCCAAGCAATCTGGCCAATATTCAAACGCCATTTCCTTCAGGCTCAAGATCAGTGCATCCCAAAGAGCTGGAAATTGGGTAAGAGAGTTAGGAGACCTGCATGATTGAACAGGGATTTACTGGAACAACCCCATGTATCTGTACAGGCTGGAGGCTAATCTCTTGGAGAGAAGCTCTGGAGAAAGAGACCTGGGACAGGTGCATGACCATGAGCCTACAATGCACACTTGAGGCCAAGAAGGCCAATGGCATCCTGGGATGCATTGTGAAGTGTGGCCAGCCGGTCAAGGGAGGTTCTTTTCCCTCTCTACTCTGCATTGGTGAGGCCTCATCTGGAATACTGTGTCCAGTTTTGAGCACCCCAGTTCAAGATAGACAGAGAATTACTGAAGATAGTCCATCGCAGGGCCACCAAGATGATGAGGGAACGGAGCATCTCCCTTATGAGAAGAGGCTGAGAGAGCTAGGGCTCTTTAGACTGGAGGAGACTGAGGGGGGACCTCATCAATGTCTATAAATATGTTAAAGGTGAGTGTAGAGACGATGGACCCAGACTCTTCTCAAAGTCATCCAATGACAGAACAAGAGGCAATGGGAGTAAGTTGGAGCACAGGAGGTTTAGGGTAAACACAAGGAAAATTTTTTACACAGTGAGGGTGCCAGAGGATGGAAGGGGCTGCCCAGGGAGGTTGTGGAGTCTCCTTCTCTGGAGACATTCAAGACCCACCTGTATGTGTTCCTGGATGACTTAGTCTAGGTAATCCTGCTCTGGAAGGGGAGTTCGACTAGATGATCTTCTAGGTCCCTTCCAATCCCTAACATTCTGTGATTCTGTGATAAATTTTCAGAGTCCATAATTTCTTTGAGAAATATTTAAGTGATGAGAATAAGAATGCTCACTGTGATTGCAGAAAGGAAATATTTCCCAGATATTTTGGTTTGTGGAAATTTACATTTGGTTGTGGATGAAGATTGATATTAGAATAAATGCCTATTTGAAATTAATAATGAGAAAATTATTAATTTTTCTGAACTTCTCTGAATTTTGACACATGATTTTTTATGTACTTTTTAAACTCTATTTTTCTGCCATACTTTCTATTCTGAAGGTATTGTAGCAAAAAGGTGAGTTCACTAACACTGGAAACTTGCTGGAAATGCTTTACAGCATCTTGCACTATGCTTATCCAGAGAAAAGGACTGCCTTTGGCTGTAACTGGAGTACTTTATAGTGTTAGAGGCCAGCATGTAATTTTTCCCTTTAATATGCACAGGAAGACACCATTATGGTACTTGCAACAAAGTCTGTGAGAAGATCCACTAAGACCTGCTGGAGGAAGAATCTCAACAAGAGTCAGACAGTAGGGAAAAGTCTCCCATTTTTGCTGGTCAAATTGCATGCAAAATTCACACATAGAGATGCAGTTTATAAATAAGACAAGGGCTGCACATTTAATACAGAAGTTGATTTGTGTGTTGATGTTGCAAAGTAGCCTCATCCATATGCCAAATAGCTCCTAGCAGATGCTCAGGTGAGTGAGCCTACATTCCTTAGCTGGAAATACTTGTAAGACACAGAGACAGACTGTGAAGCTATTGGTTCAGAAAGGATTTTGCTTCAGAGGTAGATGATGGTTCCATAAACAAATGTTAGCTACAAGTTCAAACAAGCAAAGGCAGCTTTTTGCAAACCATGCTGATCTTTGGCATAAGGGACAATTAAATAGTCCCAGACAATGAAACTATATTAAAATATATGATCCTAAAGTGAATTCTAAAGGTTGTCTTTTAGAAGGAGGAGCAAATTCTCTAAAAATACACAGATAATCCTAAATCAGAATGAAACAGTAGTAATATTGTATGTTACAAAGAGAATTTTGAAAAGTGATAGCAAGTCATATGAGGTGGAACTCTGGTTCCAGTTGTCTGTGTAATACAAGAATTGTAATAAACTATTAGTATATGTCACATGATATTTTTACACTCAGTCTAGGATTTTTAAAAAATAGCCAGCTGATTCTTGGCAGTGATGCCACCCTGATCTCCAGGATGACAGCTAGTGTTTCAGCCAGATTTTTTTCCAGAACAGACAGCTTTTCAGACTCAATCTAGAAAAAGAATTTGAATAATTTATTTGAGTAAGAGCTAATATTGGCTTGAACTGCTCAGAAGTGTTTTGTGATCCTCTTAAGGACCCTGTCTGGTGCAGTCCAGAATGGAAAACACTTGGCAGAGAAGAAACTGGAGAAGAAGAGTTACTTATCACAGAAAAAGAGTGATAAAGTCTTTCAATCAAGGGTTAATGTAGAAAACAGCAAGAATCCACCCAGGTCATGGAATTCTGGCTAAAGTGTAGCTGTGATTTGTTTATTGAGTGAATTTTATGAGTGTGAAGCTCTGGAATATAGTACATAGTGCTCTAAATGATTTGATGTTAGCATCCCAGTGCAAAACTGTAATGTCCTGTAAGTTTTCCATGTACAGAAATGTGCCCTCAATACACTGTAGAAGACATTGGTTTTACAGACTTATAAAAAGCTTTGTGCAGCCAACAAAAAGAATAAATAATGGTGGACCGTAAAATCATTAGACAGGAATAGAGACAGTAAATGCTAATAATTTTCACACCTTGGGCACTGTTCAATGTAAATGATTATGAACAAAATTTAAAATGGAAAAAGTTTTCCTGGGGTTTTAAAATGTATTTATTTATTTTTCAATCTGTACCTTTTATTGAAGTCTCTTTGATGCTTTCAGAATAACACTGTAGTTGCACATGTCCAGTTGTTTGTGAATTTATCCATTTGACTAATTCAAAATGTATTTTTGCACTTATTCACAATGTAAGAATAATCTCCAAGAAAGCCCATTAGGTCTGTCCTGACAAAGTATTTTTTTATAGACTTATTTTTTGTTATTTCCTCTATTGCATTGTTTGAAAATCTCTGTGTAGGTATAATTACTTCTGTAAATTGGATGTAGGAAGATGTACATCCTCCCCAGTTCTCCCTGAAGATGTCTAGATTCTTCCTCTGACAAACAGATAAAAGTAAAGAGTTGTGAAGTGCTGCTTGCTGATCTGTGGCCATTCCATAAATACAGTTGTAAGAGGTATTTTAGTCACATGTTATGTCATATTTTATTTAGAATGGTAACACAAAACCTAAATGATGATAATTTAAATGTCAACAATATCAAGACCAAATCATAAAAGAAGGAAGAGAAATTATTCTAATTATACTTTATAGATTTAGAGAAGCAGAGTGAAAAGCATTATGAGAGGTAATAGTTTGTCCTTAAGACAGGATAAACTAGATTTAAATCATTCACAGTAGCTATTTCTCTAATTTGTTCTGTAAACTTTCACTGATAGAAATTCCACAGTAATACAAGATAATCTTCACCCTCTCTACAGATTATAAATTTTAACTTGTACCTAAACTATATTGACTTTCTACACTTTAGTAGCAGTACTTCTTGTCCTTGCTACATGAACAGGGAAATTAACCTTTGTTAGCAACCTTTCCTGTATTTTGGGACTGAAAAATTTTTGTATAACAAATTTGTCTAGATTCTTCTTTTTTTGTCTACATTAGGTCAGTCCTAATGAAGGACTCAATTGAGTCTTTTCTTTCAGTGGGGATGGAATTAATCACAGGCTGTATAAGCCTAAATGCCTAATCATGTCTGTCATGTCTTTGACATACATTGGCTAGGAAGGCCAATGGTATCCTGAGGTGCATTAAGAGGAGAGTGTTCAGCAGATCAAGGGAGGTTCTGCTCCTCCTCTACTCTACCTTGGTGAGACCTCACCTGGAATATTGCATCCAGTTCTGGGCCCCCCAGCTCCAGAGGGACAACATGAGAGAGGGATCTACACAAGAGAGTCCAATGGAGGGCTACAAGGATGATTAAGGGACTGGAACACGTCTTATGAGGAAAGGCTGAGAGACCTGGTGCTCTTTAGTCTGGAGAAGACTGAGAGGGGATTTAATAAATGCTTATAAATATATGAGGACTGAGAGTAGGGAGGAGGGGAGCAGTCTCTTCTCACTTGTGCCCTATGATAGGAGAAGGGGAAATGGATTCATAGATTCATTGATATTAGGGGTTGGAAGGGACCTAGAAGATCATCTAGTCCAACCGCAATGGATGGAAGCTGAAGCACAGGAAGTTCCACTTCAACATGAGGAGGAACTTTTGTACCGTAAGGGTCACAGAACTCTGTAATGGTCTCCCCAGAGAGGTTATGGAGTCTCCTTCTCAGGAGATTTTGAAGACCCACCTGGATGCATTCCTTTGTGACCTGTGCTAGATTAGATTATAGCATATGGTCCTGCTCTGGCAGGGGAGTTGGACTCAAAGATCTCCATGATCCCTTCCAACCCCTGACATCCTGTGATATACAGCCAAATTCTATATTTTGACATATAGAGGATCATGTGCAACCACAACAGACACTGGAAATGTAAAGCTTGACTTAGCTTCCTCCATATAGTGCCTAACATAATCTGAGGTATCATTGTGTTTGAAAGATCCAGGTGGAACTACCAGGTATGACAAAGCAGCAATGAGAAATCTGTGCTTTCCTGGAATAACATTTAGAGGTCACTGAATCAAGCCTAATGTATCCTGAAGAGCTATTAATTCTATGACGTGTATGCCTACTTTCAGGTGAGCTTAGTAGCTATCTGGGCTTCATTGGCTGTGATTATGTATGACTCAGTTCTGTTATACACACAGATGCCAAAGGCCATTTGATATGCCCTGACATACGTGAGATGTGTGTATCTGACCCCAAGGTACGACACAACCCTGAAGGTGGCATACTATTCTAGAGGGGCTGCTGGAGGGCAGACACAATAGCATAGGATATATCAAACTGTGCTAGATTCCCACTGCGTGTAACTAAGCCAGTCAGTACTTCAGTATTTTTCAGTAGCCCTACTGCCTAACTTGTTTATTTCAAAATTGTGGTTTTTTATATCTGCTTTGAAGTGATATTTTGCTCTTGTCCCATTCTGAATTGTATTCTATTTACTTTATTCTACTTTCTCCTTTTGTAAATAATTTTGAATTCTAACCCTGTGCTTTAATGTGTTTGCATCTGCTCTGAATTTCGTATTATCTATAAATTTAATAACTGTTGCCTCTATTCCATCGTCTAGATAATTAATGAAAATATTCAATAGCGACTGTTTCAGAACAGACTTCTGTGGAACATCATTTGACGCAGATTTTTATTTTGACACTGTACTATGTTATCTACTGTTTCAGTATGGATCTTCAGTTGATTATATATGTAACTCACAAAATTTTGATCTATATGAGTTTTCAGTCATAATGTAGAAAGAACATGGTGTGTGGCAGTATCACATACATTACTTACATTATGGTATATGACAATTTTTTTTCCACTTTACTACAGATAGAACTTTCTTTGAATTACATAACTCATTCTTAACAAAGCTGTGTTGACTGTTACTTAGCTTCTTGTTATCCTCTGTATCCTTACCAACACACAGTCTGTTCCAGCATTTTTCTGAGTTTGAAAATATGATGATAGCCCTATAATATTCTGGCCATTCCTTTCTATAGGTAAGATTTGTGTTTGTCCTCTTAATTATCTGGAAACTTAATGGTCCTGCACCAATATTTTTTATTGCTTCACCAGATTGAAGACTGAGTATTTTAGGGTAAATTTCACCAGGTCTAGCTGAGTAATTTACGAACTAGTATGTTATTACTTTAATTTCTCAAATATCTGAACTACATTTGAGGCTTTTTTAGGTCAAGGAGTTTTTAAAGACTTTTTGTTTGTTTGTCTGTTTTCCCCAATGTAAATACCATCATTGCACAATCAGGAAGGAAAGATTAAATCTCAAAGAAGCCTGAAAGAAGGATAATATATTGTTTTATTTATTTATTTATTTATTTATTTATTTATTTAGTAAGACAGCTGCTTATAAAATGGATTGATAGTATTATTATCACTAACACTTCAACAGTGTTTGGTTTTAAATATAAACCACAGCTCCTTATGTATTACAAGTGAAGTATTGGAGGAAATCTCAACAGCTAAAAATATTATCTTCAACAATGTTCTAAAATAACAAACTTGTAAATAATAAGAAATGTTGTATACATAACACTGAGGCAATATTAAGCCTGGGCCAGACTTACTTTAGTTTTCCATGGAACAAAGAAAATGAAAGCACAAAGTGAAACTCAGATAGGAATGCCAAGCTCTAATAAGATGGTTTTATCAGGACAAAGCTGTCTGGTGCATACCAGAATCTCCTAAAGATGAAATACAAATAAACAAACAACTGCAAATAACACTACATCATCTAAACAGACTGGAAAACAAACTGTTGTATGGCCTGGGCAGTCTGTTATACAGACTCAAGACAGATCATAAACAAAAAACAAGCTTCTGCAATTTCAAAAGAATAGCTGAGCCATGATTATATTTACTTTAGAACTCCACTATGCATAAAATGAGAAATATCTTGTTTACTCTTGATGAATAAATACCTCTGAAAGCGTCTTGATAAAAAGGAATACTGCCACATTTGTATATGAATGCAGAGAAAATAAATTCAAACAAACTTTGTATTATTACATACGAATATTCAGCAATTTTTAAATGCTCACCTTAAAGTGAACCTTTGGACACTAATTGTCATAGAAATATTTTCATCTTAAGAAAGGAATCACTCATAGGTGAATTCATTTCAGAAGCACATTAAAGGATTTGCACGTTATGATATCAGAAGCAAACTGCTGAAGTTTATTCAAAACTTCTGGGTAAACAGCAAGAGACAGACTGCTGCAATTTACCATAAGGTGTTGGAATGGACTGGAAAAGCTCATTTTCCCAACCTGTATCAGTCTTACTTCCTGTAATACTTAAGAACTTAATTTGATAAACTACTCAATATGTCTCAAGTTTTTAATCCCTAGGGAAGAAGAGAAGAACAAGACGTATAATATTATCCTGAATGAAATGTGAAATGTTATTTTGACTGAATGATCAGGTATTGTGAACATTTAAAAGAACTGAAAAATTCACCAAATCAGTGGTTTCAGTGGATAAGTATAAAAGAATTTATCTTTTTGTACTGACGTTACCATTTGGATATTTTACATAAAGTACTTTTGAGAGAACATTTTTTTTTGGAACTTGACACTAAATTATTTGAAAGTTTCACTAAAAATCCTTCTACTGCTTGTGTGCTTTATTTGGTCTTAAAAGACAAAGACTGTAAATGTGAATCACAAGACTGCATTTAAGCTACATTTGTGAGCAAAATAGTGCAGGACAGTTTTTATTATGAAGTTTTTAGTTCCCAAGCTTTCCAGTCATTTATGACAAAATGAGGAAAAAGGGATATAAATGAACCCATGTAAGAGAGGGAGAGAAACAAGGAGGTAAAGGTCAGCTGGCCCCTTCTCCTTTAAAAGTACACATTTTGGCATATATTTAAAACAAACAAACAAACAAACAAGCAAACAAAAGAAAACTTCACCAAAATATCTAGTTTTTAGTCCAGTGTAGAAGTATAAACTAGTTAAATATTACAAGATTGTGTAAAATAGAGTAGTCTTTTTCCAGATTTTCTTAGATCAGAAAATTCATTCAACTACTTTAACATAGCTCTTTGTCATAATAGGAACTGTTCTCTGAGAAAAGAATGCAAGGATGCCAAAAATAAAGTTTTTCAGATAATGTATTGTTTTTTGCAACCCACAAGATAAGGACATTCAAAGAGAAAGAAGATTAAAATAATGGTATGATTTATAGGGTACAATGATTATTATTGTTTTATCATTTTGCTAGGATAACGTAAAAATTGATTGCAAATCAAGAAGAGGATTAAGCATTATCTGTATTTATACCATTGGAGGATTTCATTATAAATCAGAAGGAGTTCAGTTTTCAGTTTTAACATAAGCTTTGCCTCTTTCATTGTTTGGGTTTTTTTTCAATCATTTTCCTATGATACATCATGTCTGCATATGGAACAATTGAAAAAACATTTCACAGCATATTATCAACATATAGGAAAGCAACTTTTAATGAAGTTGACATAGACATGATTCAATTGTTTCTATGCCTATGTTATTGATGGTTACACTCTGCTGGTCTTCTGATTGATGTTCTTTCATTGTTTTGATCAGCATAAATCTGGATTTACTGATTAATGAAGACATGCAAAAGAAACTTTTTTTTTTTGTGGAATTCAAGATTAGATGCACTAGAAACAGAATAAATTTAGCACTTTACAATAAGAACTGAATTATTGTTTATTTATTGATACATTTTGACATCATATGCTAAGTCCCTCAATTAACATTTGCTAGCAATATGTAATAGCCTTCATTTATTTTTTTTGTGATTTCTTGGTTTTAAATTGCATACTAATAAATATGTTGAAGTTTGTGGTTTATCCAAACAACCTGAAATTAATGAATGCTTATGATGCATATTACAGTTAACCGATAACTTTATTTAGATTATTTTATAATTTATTTAGTCTAATGTTCACATACCTTACAATGCTTTCACACTGCCCAGGTTTATATGCTTTATTTGACTGCTGACAAAGTGTAGAATTTTAATCTGTTATTGTAACAGTTTGAAATGAAGAGAAATTTGTGTTAGAGCTTTATTGCTGCTTAAGTTGCTGCTGGAAAATCTTATTGAAAGTACAGAGGAATCAGCCACGAAGAGGAAAGCACAAGCAATCTTCCATTCTCTGTATTATGGCCTGACACATACTTTTTTGTGCAATAGCCACTCTGGGATAATGAATACCAATTTCATGCATGTTACACACTGGCAATTCATATTGCTCACCTTTTTCCTACTGTTTTCTTAAAAATCAGACCAAATTTTGAAGTATACTTCAGTTGCCACATTTTTAGTATGAAGTAAAAAGATATTTTGCCCAAACTTTCCCTGGCATGAGCTTAAATTTAGTACTACATTCCTTTGAAAAAAAAATGAACAACTTCTTTTATGGAATTCAGATGTGCAGTCTGGAAAGCCGCCATGTTGCTAACAGGTCTTTGACTTAAATGATAAGGGGACCAGAACTTGCCAGTCTGCCACAGAGACACTTAGCAAGCAGTTTAGATGCAGTCTTACTTAACTGAACTCCACATTAAATGCTAATGGATTTTTTTTTTTTTTATTTTTACTCCATATATTTTACTGCTTGTTGTCCAGGGCACTGCACAGAAATCTGGGAAGTGATTCAGGTGCTTAACATGGATATCCGGTGTCTTTTTAGATGCCATATAGTGTCCAAAACATTCCCACATGAGTGGCAGGTATGGTACAGGATCAAAATGTGACTCATCTTTTGGAAGGGCATTAGAAGGCCAGACAAAATGCTGTATGGTGTCTGAAATAACATAAAGACTCTTCTCAATGTCATCCAATGACAGGACATGAGGCAATAGGAGCAAGTTGGAGCACAAGAGGTTTAGGGGAAACACAAGGAAAAACTTCTTCACAGTGAGGGTGCCAGAGGATGGAAGGGGCTGCCCAGGGAGGTTGTGGAGTCTCCTTCTCTGGAGATATTCAAGACCCACCTGGATCTGTTCCTGTGTGACTTGGTCTAGGTAATCCTGCTCTGGCAGGGGGGTTGGACTAGATGATCTTCTAGGTCCCTTCCAACCCCTAACATTCTGTGATTCTGTGAAAAGCACCTTTGTACAGATACCTGTGTCTCCTCACCCATTCAGAATTTTTTTACATTTTCCCTTTTATGTCAATTCTGTTATTATATAAGTAGTTCATTTAGATGTTGATAGATATGACTGTTTATGTTTATCCGTATTCCGGCTTCATATGTTTGTGATGTTATATTTGCTTTCTGTAGAGGTGATTATAGTGTCACACTAGGTCACAGTGTGATCCCATAGTGATAAGGAGTCACACAAAGTGTTAAGTAGACTTGCATTAACTCCAGTACACCTACTTTCATGTAATGTAATTTTATGTAATTAACTAAACACCTGATCTACCTTCACCTTCTTCATTGACCATGAAACTGCCTCTAGGGACCTAAATTTAACTTTTCTTCTCTGGTAATTATACCCCTTCCTGTGTAATCCTATATTTACTAACATGAAATAAAGATGTTTCTTTACAGAAATTTACTTACAACACATATTTGAAATTATGTGTTTGATAGAACCAATTGTCCGATGACTTTAAGAAGATTCATTAAGCGAGTGTCCCAGAGTAGCAGAACTTAGAAAGTCTGACTTCAAGAGATGTTTCTGCTGTCAATCTGCCCAGTTATCTTGGCAAGTGTCGCGGTTTGGAGTCAGGGCAACCCCCAGACCGATAACAGACTGCTCTCTTTTAACCCCCCTCCCTCCCCA
>JANHGL010008592.1:10533-20612 GCA_024611195.1 Ceyx melanurus
GCAGTTCGTTAGAAACTTAAGCTGAAAAGTAAAATCACTGAACAGAATTTGCTTGGTTTTCACCCAAACCAGGACAGCAAGTCACTTCACCATCCTGTACTTCAGTTTCTCCATTTGTAAAAAGATGGACACTCACAGTTTTGTTGAAAACTTTGACAAAATGTTAGCTTTAGTTATTTGGCAGAAAAATATAATCTGAAGATTAATTTTATATATACCAGGGAAAGGTACTAAGCATTTTCTGAAAAGCAGAAATTAACTGGATTTCTGGAATCTGCATTAAAACATAATTCAAAGAAAAAGTATGTAGAATCCTACCTTTCAGCATCAGCTTAGTATCTAGATTTTTGAACATACGATCAATATGACATTTTTATGCTGCTATTGCTGTCACCATATTTATAAGAAATCCAAGGAAATCATGACTTTACAATGGGTGTAAGGTAAAAAATGTTCATAGGCCTGAAATCTTTCCTATTTTATGTCTTATACATATCTACTTTGTATTTTACTGTTTTTCTACAAATTTTATGTCTAAATTTAAGACATAAAAGTAAAGAAAATGGGAATTAAAACAATTTAATAAGTAAAATAATACATTTTTCAAGGAAAAATACTTATGCTGTTATTCTCAATAATGTGTTTAACAGTGTCAACCATAACTAAATTTAAACATGAGTGCTAGGACTTATTCTAGATCACAGTCACTGTGCAAGGGAGTGATTCTATACTGTCTTCACCTAATGTTTTAGCAGAAACTTTCTCCACAGGTTATGTAATAAGATGTATTAAATTATAGTTTATATGGGATACAAATAATTCCTTCCTGACTGCAGCATGGTATCAGAGTATACCCTACAACAAGAGATCTGATTAGCCTTATCATTATCTTAGCTACCATAGTTACAAATGTTATTAGTGGGTATAAAATTATCCATCATTTTTTCTTTTCTAAGACCTAGTTGAAATACATTCTCTCATGATTTCCTGCATTACTAACTCTTGTTTCCTGAGACTATTTGATGTAGAAGAATCATTTTTAAAACATTGTATATTTATCTTCTTTTTACTTCACTTTATGATGATGTATTTTTTAATATATTGTAGGATAGGCCAGATAGCAGCAACTGTTTGGATTTTTTTACCCATATGTTTTATATTGTATTAATAACCTGATTCACTTCCCTTTTAATATTTATTTTTTCCTGACTGTATAATTCAACCTTTTTCTTTTTTTTTTTTAATTATATAAAAATTCTGCCATACATCTCAATCATCTTTGCTGGCCCTGTTCCACTTCCAAATATATCTTAATTTCTATACCTGTAAACCAGTTTAACATAAAAGAGCATAATGACTTCTGAGTTGCTGTTGCAGCCATTTGGTCAATGGTGTGTGAACTCTAAGTATCTCTAAGAAAACCAGAAACAGCTAGGTCATAATAGCTGTGAAATAAAAAAATCAGAACATCTGAATTTTAATAACACTCCAGCTATATATTTACTCATTTCAGTAAAACCACTTAGAACATTTATAGTTTTACTTAATTTCCTGTAATGTCTCTGACAAAGCTGTCCACATCTGCTGGTTCCATGACCTGCAAATAATAAATTTAAAAGCAAGTACTGACTTGGTAACTCTTAAAGCCTCCTTTCTTCACTGTTGTTTGTAGAGAAGTGTAATTCAGATCATATTCCAAATGAAAAGCAGTACATCTTTAATTGATGATATGAGACCCTCCACAAAAAATATATTGCTCTGGGGTAGATTAAATCAGTTGTACCTTGTCTAACATTTGAAGACCATCTTTATGGATTCTGTGCTGAGATTTTGTAGGAGCATGTACCGGGTATCTACAGTGTAAGACTTAGGTATGTAAAACAAGAATTAGGTCACCTCAGATTCCCTAAGAAATCATGAACTGCCAGAAACCATCTGGGTCAGTTGCTGTCTGAATTGTGCGGGTTCCTCTAATAGCTTGATTCTATAAATTGCTAGAGGTCTTCTACTGCGTACATTGACATTTGGCATCCTTGTGCTGAAGAGCCACCTCCAGAAGACAGGACTGGAGTTTGTCCCATTTATAGATGTAGACATGCACCCTGTAATGATGTACAGGGAAGCCTGTGATATATGGCTTCTTAAGCATAGTTTGCAGGACAGGAAACAACACATAAAAAAAATCACAAATGGTGAGTTTAAACTGATCTGTAAAGTTGATCTAGATGTCTAACATTAAATGTCATGAATTAGGCTTTAGAAGTACACATTTTTACCAAGAGGCTATAAAAGGGAGCTCTTGAAGGTCAGTTCAGATGTAGACATCTCCCTTTGACCAAATGAATACTGTTTGCTAGAGGCAGATGTGTCTCACCAGAATTCTTTGGCATACATGCTGGCAGTGCGCATCTCAGATAGCATAAGGAGCCTATTTAGACAAATTAACTCTACCCTGTGTGATCTTTTGACTGAAGAATCAAATCTAGAAAGAACTCTCTGACATATCTACCATGCACCAGCAGATACAGATTTCCCATAGCAATTTAGCAGAGGCCATTTATTTAAAAAACAAGGAAAACATTATTGTGGTAGTTGCTCCCATCTCTTGTGTAATGAATTAATATTTTCTTCGGCCAAAATGGCTGGAAAACTGTATAATCCAAACACCTGGGAAGTTTTCTGGAGTACCAACCATAGGACAGTATACAACAGAAAGTGCTTGAAAAATTAATAGGTATAAGTGATAATGTCACTCTGCAAAATACAAAGATATTTTAGAAGATTAAATAGGAAAAGTAAAAGCAAACAAACAACAACAACAAAAAGAGAAAGAAAAGCCTTAAAGACTTAAAGACTTAAAACTGATCCTTGAAGCCATGGATTTTGCCCTCAGCTGTCAAGAGTATTAAGATGTTTTGTTTTGGTTGGTTGGTTTTTTGTTGTTTTTTTGTTCGTTTGGTTGGTTGGTTTGTTTTTTTGTTTGTGGTTTTTTTGGTAGTTTTTTGTTGTTGTTGTTTTTTGTTGTTGTTGTTGTGTTTGGGGTTTGTTTTGTTTTGTTTTGTTTTTTTATGTAAAAGTAAGAAAAAAATCCCTGAGGCAGGATATAGAAGTTAAAGAGACAGAAGAGACGGACACTCTAGTAGGTCACCAGGTTATTCTTTTGCTCCATTGACTGTGTGGCAACTTCTGAAGAGGCTTCTGGACCTTAGATGTTGAAAGTAATTTACAGAAAGAAGCAGGATTCCAGATCCTACCATTGTCCTGGACTCGGGTATTTTTTTTGGTCAGCATCTAGGTAATGATTTTTGGATTGCCCTTCTGATATTCCTCATGCTGCTGTTTAACAAGATAAGACAGATGGATTCCAAGTAACTTGAAATAAATATTGCACTGAGAAATCTGACCCTAAATGACACCTCATCAAGACAAGAAGTTACCAGATACTTGCCTACCAAAGCACTTACAGAATTCATATCACTTTATATTTTCCTGTGCAGGGTTATAAAAAGAATGGTTTTGTTTTCCTGTTAAATATTGAAGTTGGGAAAGTACTGTGTAGATATTCAGCAATTTCAACAAATTTTCTTAATTCTTTGAGGTTATTTTTTGGGGGGGTGTGTGTTTTGGTTGGTTGGTTTGGGTTTTTTTTGTTGTTCTTGTTGGGGTTCTTTCGATTGTATTTTTGTTGTTGTAACAAACCAACAAATCAATAAAAAAAAATAAGAAGAAAAAATAGTAGTTTTGAGTAAAGGTCTTTGAAGAATTCTTTGGATTTGTTTCTGTCATTCCTAGTTTGTATGTTTGTATAGAAATCTGTCTTGAATGAAAATTATTAAGATAATGAAGTTCTTAATTTAAATTACATCACTGAAAGACAGTTATGAGAGTGAGAGTCATCTTATGCTTTCATTAATATCACTACTTATGCTGCCTTACACTCTGAAAGATTAAAAAGTAACAAATAATAAAGACAGAATTACTGCAAATTCAGAAGAACTGGAACACCAAGGTGAGTAAAGTTATCAGGCTGAACTCTTCCACCTTTTCCTTAAAGACAGCATCTCAAGAAAACCTATTCTTCCATTTCCAAGATTTTGGAAAATGTTTTTTCTCTGGTTTTCTTGGTAACCATACTCATGCTTGATGAGCTATTTTTGGTTGTCAAAGTATATTTTGGGTTCTCCACAGTCTTTTCCAAATCAAGTGTTCCACATTGCTCCTTGGGAAAATGCACCCTCTCTTTTAAGAGAGTTTCATCTGAGCCAGAGTGTCACAGCCCCAAGAGGAGCTCTATCTCCATTAGTAAATCAAATCTTTGATCAACTGTTCCCTGGAAACGAGGATAACTGCCCTGGAAATGCTCAAGTCTGAACTGATAAGATCTTACTTTCTAAAACTCAGTGACTGTGGCCAGATAGATTATTGATAACAACCCCAGGTCTCTGCTAACTTCCAAATAAGGATCTGGCACAAACGTCCAAGGCTACACCATTTAAGGAATTACATTCTCAGTTTCAGTGGAAGAGCTGATTGAATTCTAAAGCAGGAGAAAGTTCTATGGATTCTTTTGATTCATTAGGATGGATAAAAATGCTTCTGTTTCTTTCTATTGCTCAGCTCAATACATTGTGAAAAAAACATCAGACATAGATAGCACTAAAGAACTATATAAAAGAAATAACAAACTTTATTAGGGTACCAACATTTTTCATGGTGCCATGGAGGCTGTGAAACTGCAAAAAGGGAACCTCCTTAGAGAGTTATACATTAAAGACTGTTGTCCAATTTGAAATATGAGTGGACTACTTTATTTGTACAAATTTCTATTGAACTAAGAGTTCTGGGAGACTTTGTTGAACTCAGGGACATTAGGGCTGTAGTTACTACTTTTGAACTAAATTCTAATACATTCTTTCTCCTTATTGTAAAGATGAGAGCGGAAAGGAGGAGTTAGATGTACTTCCTTTTAGAGTAGCTGGTGTCACTGGAGCTAACTTCTCAGTCAAATTCCTGGTATATGAAGACAGGAAATTAACATAACAATATCCCACACAATGCAGTGGCTCACCCCCTGTGCTCTTCTCTGATTCATCTTGAACATCCTCTTCAGATAGGCTAGAAAAGTGCTCTCAGTTTTCATATATATGAAATAATCAGGAAGAGGTTTGGTTTTTTTTTTGCAACGGGTTCATTTGAGTTACTGTATGTTTGCTTCTTTGTTTGTTTGTTTGTTTGTTTTTCAAGGAAAAAATGGAGTGGAGAGAAAGTAGTCTGCCAGGATTATGACCCTTGATTTAAGCAAAAGTATGAATTGGTGAATGGAAATAGGACAGCTATATTTGAATAAACTAGACTGACACAGGAAGATATTTTAAAATATTCTTTAAAACTCAGCACAGTTGAAATCCATAAAAACAGGGAAAACGTGAACATAAATATGCTACTGACTTACAGGTGATTTATACTTAAACTCTTGGTCTTTGTTTTTGTGTTTTTTGTTGTTTGTTTGTTTGTTTGTTTGTTTGTTTGTTTTCTGTAGATGGCTTTGAGAATCCTGGAAATTCTAGATCATAGAATCATTGAATCATATAAGGCCAGGGGCTGGAAGGGACCTTTAAAGATCATCTAGTCCATCCCCTCTGCCAGATCAGGATCACCTACACCAGATCACACAGGAACTCATCCAGGCAAGTTTTGAATGTCTCCAGTCTCCAGAGAGGGAGACTCTACAATCCCCATGGGCAGTTTGTTCCAGTGTTCTGTCACGCTCACTGCGAAAAAAATTCCTCCTTATGTTTATATGAAACTTCCTATGCCTCAGCTTCCACCCACTGCCCCTTGTCCTGTCATCAGGCATCACAGAGAAAAGCCTGGCTCCATCCTCTTGGCACTCACCCTTTATATATTTATAAACATTGGTGAGGTCATCCTTCAATCTCCTTTTCTCCAAGCTAAAGAGCCCCAGCTCCCTCAGCCTTTCCTCATAAGAGAGATGTTCCACTCCCTTAATCATGTTTGTGGCTCTGTGCTGGACTCTCTCAAGCAATTCTTTGTCTCTCTTGAACTGAGGGGCCCAGAACTGGACACAGTACTCTAGACACAGCCTTACCAGGGCTGAGTAGAGGAGCAGGAGAATCTCTCTCTACCTACTTGCCACACCTCTTCTAATACACTCCAGAATGCAATTGGCCCTCTTGGCCACAAGAGCACTTTTGTGGCTCATGGTCAGCCTCCCATCAACTAGGACCCTAAGATCCTTTTCACTTTCACTGTCCTCCAAGAGGTCACTCCCCAACCTATACTGATACCTGGTGTTGTTCTTTCCCAGGTGCAAGACTCTACACTTGCCCTTGTTAAATTTCATCAAATTTCTTCTGTCCAACCCTCCAGCCTGTCCAAGTCTCACTGGATGGCAGCACAACCCGCTGGTGTGTCAGCTACTCCACCCAATTTGTTGTCATCAGCAAATATGCTGACAGTGAACTCTGTGCCCTCATCCAGGTCATTGATGAATATCTTGAACAGAACTGGTCCCAGGACTGACCCCTGTGGGATCCCACTAGTTACAGGCCTCCAGCTAGTCTCCATCCCATTGACCATAACTCTCTGACTTCTTTCCTTCAACCAGTTCCCAGTCTACCTCACTACGTGATCATCAAGACCACACTGCCTCAATTTAGTCAGAAGAATGCTGTGGGAGACAGTGTCAAATGCCGTACTGAAATCAAGATAAAACACATCCACTGCTCTACCATCATCTATCCACCTGGTTATGTCCTCATAAAAGGCTATCAGATTGGTTAAACAGGACAATGGCAAAACCCTTATCAAAACCATGTCAACTGCTCCTAATAACCCCGTTGTCCTTGATATGCCTAAGGATAGTGCCGAGGAGAAGTTCATCCATTACCTTTCAGGGGATGGAGGTGAGGCTGACCAGGCTATAGTTGCCTGGGTCCTCCTTCTTACCCCAGATGTTTGCCCTCCTCCAGTCCCCAGGCACCTCTCTTGTCTGCCATGACTTACTGAAGATGATGGAGAGTGGTCTGGCAATGACCTGTGCCAGCTCCCTCAGCACCCATGAGTGCATACCATCAGGACCCCTGGATTTACGGATGTCCAGATTACTCAAGTGTTCTTTAAACCAGTCCTCACCAATGAGGGAAACCTCCTTTCTCATGCTATTTTCTGGTGCCTCAGGTGTCAGGGCGTCTTGAGGACAGTCTCCAGCAGTATAGAGAGAGTCAAAGAAGGCATTCAGTAACTCTGCCTTCTTTGTGTCCTCTGTCACCAGCGCACCCACCTCATTCAGCAGAGGGCCTACATTGCCTCTAACTTTAGCTTTTCCTGCAATAAATTTGAATATGCCCTTTTTGTTACCCTTGACCTCCTTTGTAAGGTTGAGTTCCAACGAGGCCTTAACCTTCCTAGTGACCTCCTTACATTCTTTGACAACAGTCCTATACTCCTCACAGGTGGCCAGCTCCTCTTTCAGTTATCTGTAGAATCTCTTTTTCCACAAGTTTGCTTAGCAGTTCCTTGCTTAACCATGCAGGTTTCCTGGCTTCCTTTCTCGATTTCCCACTTACTGGAATGCACTGATCTTGAGCATGGAAGAAGAGGTCCTTAAATGGTAACCAACTATCTTGGGCACCTATGCCCTCTAGTATCCTGTCCCATGAGATTTCACCCAGCAATTGCTTGAAAAGGCCAAAGTTGGCCCTCCTAAAATCCAGGGATGTAGTATTGCTTGATATCCTGTTCCTGCCAGATAAGAACTCCACCGTCTCGTGATCACTAAGGCAAAGGCTGCTCTCAACCTTCACTGCTTCAACCAGACCTTCCTTGTTGGTTAGGATAAGATTCAGCACTGCTCCCCTCCTGGTTGGCTTCTCCATCATTTGCATCAAGAAGTTATCATCAATGCATTAGAGGAACCTCCTGGACTGTGGCTGGCTGGCTGAATATTTGCTTCCAGCTAATATCTGGATGTTTAAAATCCCCCATGAGAACCAGGGTCTGTGATTGTGAGGCTGCTGTTAGCTGTCCGTAGAAGGCCTCGTCAGCTTCCTGATCCTGATCAGGTGGCCTGTAATAGACACCCACAACTGTATCAGCCATGCCAGCCTGGCCTTTAATTCGTACACACAAGCTCTCAACTCGCCAATGATCCACCCCTGGACAGAAGGGTATAGACCCACTGATAATCTAAAAGACCAATAGCCACATTTATGTCCCCTTCCTTCTTCATATCTAGTTTAAAGCCCTGTCACTGAATCCTGATAACTCCTACCCCAAAATCCTTTTCTTCCTCTGAAACAAGTGCATCCTTCCTGCCACCAGCCCTCCAGGTGTCTCATATAGCAGCCCGTGATCAAAAAAGCTAATGCCAAGCCAGTAACACCAGTCCCAGAGCCATGAATTAACCTGTTGTCTTTTCCTGATAATTTCCTCATTCACAATTGCCACTGAAGGGATAGAGAACACAGCTTGTGTTCCTGATCCCTTCAGCATCTGCCCAAGGCTCTAAAATTTTAATTGATTCTGGGCTCCTTCTACCCACTTCATCACTACCCACCTGATGTACTAGAAGAAGGTAATAATCAGAGGGCTTTATTATGGCAGAAAGTTTGTCCAACATGTCCATAATTCATGCCCCAGGGAGTCAGCAGATTTCCCTGTGAAGTGGGTCAGGATGGCATATTGGTCCCTCAGCCTCCCTTATCAGAGAGTCACTCACAATAATGACCCATCTGCTTTTCCTTTTGGAGCCCGTTGTGATGGTGAGTCTATGTTGCAATGTGTCTTGAGGGGAAGGAACATATGGACCATCCAGACTCAGTGTTGCTTTACCATGTTTGGGATTGCCTTAACATAACAGTGATACTGACTTGTGAGAAGGTTAATGGGCCTGGAGTTCTCAGGCTGTGGTTGGGATAACATTGACTCTGAATAGCCTGTTATAAGAAAGGTACGTGGGCCGAGAAATAAGGGGAAACTGAACAGGATAATGAGAAGAAGCAGATAGTGTGAGAATGCAGGTGTTCTGCTAATGTTTTTAGACACTGGGCACTATAATAAGATGTGTGTACAGAAATTGTAGCCAATAGTAATAGAAAGTAGTTCTTATACTGATAGAGGAAAAATACATGAGGTATCACAGTATCCCAGAGTATCGGGGTTGAAAGGGACCTTGGATATCTTCACATTCAACCCCCCTGCCAGGCAGGATCATATCATCTAACATATAATCTACCACAGGTCACAGAGGAACACATCCAGGTGAGTCTTGAAAATCTCCAGAGATGGAGACTCCACAACCCCTCTGGGAAGCCCTTTCCAGTGCTCTGTGACCCTTACTGTAAAGAAGTTCTTCCTTGTGTTAAGGCGGAACCTCTTGTGATCTAGCTTGTAACCATTCCCCCTTGTCCTATTACAGGGCAAGTAAGAAGAGAAGTGAGAAGAGGCTCTCACTCTCCTCTTGACTCTAAGCCCTCATATATTTACAACCATGTATCAAATAACCTCTCAGTCTTTCTTCTCCAGACTAAAGAGCCCCAGGTGTCTCAGTCTCTCCTCAGAAGGCATACATTCCAGTCCCTTAATCATCCTTGTAGCCCTCCATTGGACTCTCTCAAGTAGATCCCTGTCTCTCTTGATCTGTGTCCAGATCTGGACACAGTATTCCAGGTGAGGTCTCACCACTTCAGAACAGAGGGGGAGGAGAACCTCACTTGATCTGCTGGACACGCTCCTCTTGATGTACCCCAGGATATCATTGGCCTTCTTGGCCACAAGGGCACATTGCTGCTCAATGGAGAACTTGTTGTCCACCAGGACTCCCAAGTCCTTCTCCAGAAGGCTGCTTTCCAGCAGATCACCTCCCAGTCTGTACTGGTGTCATTTGTTATTCTCACCCGGATGCAGGACTCTACACCTATCCTTGTCGAACCTCATTAAGTTCTGCCCTGCCCAGTTCTGCAACCTGTCCAAGTCATAGAATCATAGAATCATAGAATGATTTGGCTGGAAGAGACCTTCAAGATCACCAAGTCCAACCATTAACCCTACACTGCCAG
>JANHGL010008592.1:24758-36802 GCA_024611195.1 Ceyx melanurus
TAGCTTCACATCCTCAATAGTCCCTCTTTGTTTGTCAGTACAAGGTCCAGCATCACTACTCTCCTTGTAAGGTCCTCCACCACCTGCATTAGGACGTTATCATCAATGCTCTGGAGGAACCTACTGGACTGAGCGTGCCTGGCTGTGCAACTTTCCCAACAAATGTCTGGGTACTTAAGGTCCACCATGACAACCAGAGCCTGTGATTGTGAGACTACTTCCAGCTGCTTGTAGAAGGCCTCATCTGCTTCTTCATCCTGATCAGGTGGCCTGCAATAAACACCTATTACAATGTCTTCCCATATTAGTCTCCTCCTTAATCCTTACCCACAAGCTTTCAACCTGCTTCTCATTGCTCCCATGGAGAGTTCAATACATTCCAATTGCTCTCTCACATAGAGAGCAACTCCACCAATTGTCCTTGTCAGCCTGTCCTTCCTAAAAAGGACATAGCCATCCATGACAGTGTTCCAGTCATGAGAGCTGTCCCACCATGTCTCAGTGATTGCAATGAGATCATGGTCCTGAGATTGCACACAGATCTCTAGTTCATCCTGTGTGTTCCCCATACTGCGTGCATTAGTGTACAGGCATTTTAGTGAGTTTGCAGTGCTAGAGTACCTCCTGAGGTAGCAGTGAAGCTGGCACAACACCCTAAAGATGTCCGTGGCTTGTTTCTTACAAGCCAGGTTTTTCCCCTTTCCTCCCTCAAATCTAGTTTAAAGCTTGATCAAAGAGCCCAGTAAATTCCTGTGATATAAAACTTTGAGACAGATCTACCCCATCTGATGCCAGCAGACCAGATGCCATATAAAGTTTTCCATGATCAAAAACCCAAAATTCCAATGGTGGCACCAGTCTCTCAACCATGTGTTAATTACATGTGTTTTCCACCCTCTTTCTATATTCTTCCCTACTACTTGAGGGATTGATAAGAAAACCACCTGTGCACCCTAACCTTCATCCAGTCTCCATAGTGCCCTGAAGTCCTTCTTAATTGCATTTGGACTTTTCTCTGAAACCTCATAATCACCAACCTGTATAACTATTAAAGGGAAATAATCAGAGGGGTGCAACAGATCAGGCAGCTTTCTTTTAATATCTTTAACCCAAGCCCCAGAGAGGCAGCAGACTTCCCTGTGCAATGGGTCAGGTCTACAGATCAGCCCCTCTGTTTCCTTCAATAGAGAGTCGCCTACTGCAATAACCCTTCTTTTCTTCCTTGTTGAGAAAGTCCTAAATTGTGTGTCTGAGGGACAAGCTGTGGATGAATCACCAGATGTATCGTCATCAGAAGGAGCATCAAATTCCAGGGGTCCATACCCCTTAAGTGAGGGCAATGGGGGAGGAGGGGAAAGTGGGAGGACTCGCTTGCCTCTATGAGGTGGGACGTGCCTCTAAGCCTCCCTCTCTAACACTCTCCTACCTCCAACCGGTTATAAGAAGATGCCTGACTCTCTTCCAGGAGGGTCTTGTATCTATTTCTCAGAGATACCTGAGTAGGAGAAGCAGGCAAGGGGGTTGCTTGTTTTCTGCCACCTCCATGAACTTGCCTCCAGTCACCCCCTTTATTTAGGGTTCTGTCATCTGTCTGAATGGGTCAAGATACAGGGGTCCCTTGATCCTGGGTGTTATCTGTCTGTTGAATGCAGCACAGAGCATGGCTCCAATGGTCAATCTCAGTTCATACACCCTAATACTCTTGAGCATTTCTACTTCAGCTTGTAGCTTCAAAACATCAATGTGGTTTTGCCATGTTTAAATCTCCTGTGGTTACCCCAGCAACACCCCCAGCCACATCACCCTTTTGTTTCTCCTGCGAGAGATGTCAAGTCTTTCTAGATCTCTCCTACCTCACTTGGGCTCCCCCGAGTTGAGGAACCCCTTTGTCCACTTCAAAAAGGAAGAAAAAGTGGCACTCTGGCTGCAAATTTTGCCAGTTCCAGTGCCATTTTCTTGTTGTCCGCAGTGTTGAGTATGAGTCTTGTTTTGAATTTCAAGTACTCAATTCAAGTAATTATTCTTAGAAATTGTATGTGACATCACTACCTATAAATGGAGATAAATAGCTACAGCAGCTTGGTATAAAGAATCCTGGGTAGCTCATATCTGTATACTTTTGTTTAAACATTTGTTTTGGTTTTAACCTGGGACTCAAGAGTAAAAAAACCCTGTAGATTAAAATCTGTGTGCACTGAAGGTGAAGAAAATGTTTGCATCAGCCCTCACACTGTGAAGCTGCAGAATGATGAACAGCTCAAGATGTGACTCAGGTTCACTTAAGCAAATCCACCATGAAAGGTCAAAATCACTTATGGGGGTTAAACACGAATAAAATGTCACTTTACTAGTTTTTCTAGTCCTCAAAAAGTTCAGAGGATGTTTCAGGTTTTCTCTGAAGGCATTTGCCTATTGCATGACACAACAATGATCTAATTTGAATATGCATTTTTAAAATGGAATAAGGTGAGACTAAAAATTGCAGAATCATGGAGGAGGGTATTCCCAGCATCTGATGATGAACTAGGAACTAGTCATGCCAAAGATCAGCCTTACTAGACATATTTATAAACCCAGGTGAGGGCACTTGTTTAATAACTACATTGATATTGAAAAGAAGAAAGTAATAAAATGTTGTTATTCCCTATTCTCAGAAAAAAAAAAAAAAAAAGCAATGCTGGAGCTCGAAAATTTGTCAGTGATGAAAATGCTTGTATGGCTGCATGGCTGACTTTAGGGAAGTGAAGAGAAAATGGTTTCTTACCTCTCAGGGGCAGTGTTCATGCTTGGGATTGAGTTAAAGGATCTCACATTTTACTTCTTTAATGCAGGGTAAAGTGAACTCCATGAAATTGTTGGAACAAGTGCCCCTAAGGCTATTGCAGCCCTAGTTACAATTGTAGCTGAGTTTGAAACTTCATCATGTGAAACTACCATTCATCAATAGGCAAGAGTCTACTAGAATTAATGGTAGAGGTAGAGAAATGCTTTACAGATGGAGTAGGACTAAGATGATGATCTGTGTTTCTCTAGGCTGAGCAGGAACTTCCTGCAGTTGTCTGGGGCCTTTTCAGTTCATAGAATCATAGTATCATTCAGAATGGAAAAGACCCTTGGGATCATCAAGTCCAACCATTAACCCTACTCTACAAAGTTCACTCCTAAACCATGGCCCTTAAACACATCCAGAGATGGTGACTCAATCACCTCCCTGGGCAGCCTATTCCAGTGTCTGACTACTCTATTTTCCCTAATGCCCAGTCTAAACCTACCCATTTGCATCTTGAATCCATTCTCTCTTGTTCTATTACTAATTATCTGTGAGAAGAGACCAACACCAGCCCCTCTACAATGTCCTTTCAGTTACACCATTTCCAAATATCAGGACTTCAGTGAGTCATAGCCTGATGACAAACTATGAGTGAGATGTTCTGGAAGAGAGAGCAGGGCTGTGATGAGCTACAGGTACATTCGTTTTTTACACACAAATACTGGCAGATACAGAAAATGAGACAAAAAGCTAAGGCCCAAGAAAATGGCCAGGGTGATTAGTGTCATAATACTTGAATGCATTACCTGCTTTCCTTTACTTCTAGGAAAGCTTTCTGTTTCTCACATGAAATCAATATGTTAGGTGAAGGATAGCCTGGTAAAGTTATATGAAAAGAAGCATCTAATTTTCTTAGGCTTCTGAATGTAATTTTTTTGGTTGCTTTTGCATTGAAATAGGCAGCTTGGTATCAGGATTCTCTATATGAAAGATGTTGTATTAGAATTCAGTTCCAGGCATCACCAAGTACAACATCATCAGCTCTTCTGTACAGACAGACACTGCTAGTCTTTATGTAAAACTCTTGATCAGAAAACCTTACAAAGTGAACTTTCATGGTTTCAGCCCCTGATTTTAAGACATGCATCAGAACGATCAGTTTCCATCCAATGGCAGACAGAAGTGTATTTATATGTTTATATGAACATCAAATACTAACATATGTATGTAGTATTTTATGTTCCTCACTACAGTCAAAACTTCTTAACAAGAAGCTAAATGGGTTAATAATTGAACCTAGAGCATGTATTCTCTAGAAATATACATACAAAGTAAACACACTGTGAGCTAAACTTTGACTTTATGGGAAAGATATAGTATTATCTGTCTAGGCCCTCTGAGGATGGTACTCTGTAGAAGGCCTTAGATTTAGGTGATAGACTCATTGCCATGGGATTTTATATACTAGAATGAGAAAGCCACTGTAGCCTTTCAGACAGGAGACAAGAGTAGATTGTCGTGAATTCCAATGATGTGTTTGAATTACAATAAAACCTTTTAGCATTTCTGAACCCCCAAGAAGTAGGTTCAGATACCTTCTTGCTTGCTCCTTCCTAATATGCATTTCCAAAATCATAGACCTTTTTCCTTTTGTATAGCATATCCAGGTTTATGTCTGTTCTCACAACCCATTAACCTCTAACTCAAGAACATGTTTTTAGTGTCAAAGATGAACTACCTGACCATGCTGCAGTCAAGTGTTCTCATGGAGAGTAGGTAAGAAAAGGAAAAACACTCTTATTCTGAATTAGTTTCCATGAAAACACTTTCTGACAAGCAGGCTATATTAAATTGTTATGTTCTTTTATGTAACTCCACTCTCATGGCCCATATACATTTTTGCTTCCAACCTGTGCTTCTATGTGCCATCTACACATCATTCATAGACTTTTGATGAAAGCAGACAAATCTTCCTCAGATTTGTAATTTAGATGTTCCATGCAAGTAAAAATTACAGCTTTATACACACATCAATGCAAAATACAAGCATTGTATGGAAGAAAAAATGGAAGAAAATTGCCTTAAATTTAGTGATGTGCAGTATTGGTTCCTGAAGCAACAATGGTCATACATTTCATTTCTGATTATTTATAGCTGTGCTAGTGACATGGGTTCCCATCCACAAAGCACAGGGTGAACAATTAGGTGTTGTGGGTGCCTCTGTGAGGGCTTCAGATGCCTGCAGCACATATGGCAGGGCATTGAGCCTCTGCCGGTGTACAGTAAGTGGTATGTCCTCTAGCTGAGTGTTAGACTAAGGGCAGAAAAGGGGTTCCCAGAGACAGGGGTGCACAAAGAAAGAGTGGTGTGACCCAGCAGGAGGCAGCAGCTCTCACCTGAGAAATGCTGAGAGGATTATGTGGCTGGGCACTGCTGGAACAACCATGGGCTTTTTAAATGTGGTGAAACTGGACCTGGCGCACAGTTGCCTGAGAGAGAAACAGTGGCTTTCTTACTAAAAAGTGCTAGTGTGTGACAGAGCGTAAGGGCAAGTGCTAGATAGTGACATAGGTTTTTGGAAGATGCACATTCTAGAATATAACCAGATTGTGAGCCCTCTCTACCTAATAACAAGAAAGAAGAATCACTTCCACTGGGGCCCTGAACAGAAACAGGCTTTTGAGCAAATCAAATGGGAAATTGCTCATGCAGTAGCCCTTGGACTAGTCAGGACAGAGCCAGATGTAAAGAACATCCTCTATTCTGCAGCTGGGGACAGAGGTCCTTCCTGGAACCTCTGGCAGAGAGTACCGGGTAAGACTTGAGGCAGACCTCTTGGATTCTGGAGTCAAAGCTACAGGAGCTCTGAGGCAAACTACACACCAACAGAAAAGGAAATCTTAGCAGCCTATGAGGGAATTCAAGTCACGTCAGAAGTTGTTGGCACAGAGGCACATCTTCTCCTGGCACCCCCACTACCAGTTTTGGGCTGGATGTTCAGAGGAAAGACCCCCTCCACACATCATGCCACTGATGCCACCTGGAACAAGTGGATTGCCTTGATCACACAGCGCGCCCACATCGGTAGCCCTAGCCACCCTAGAATCCTAGAAATTATTAATAATTAACCTGAAGGTGGGAGCTTTGATCTGACAAAGGAAGACGAGGGAGAAAAGGTGACACATGCAGAAGAAGCCCTGCCATATAACCAGCTGCCAGATGATGGAAAGCGCTACGCTCTCTTCACTGATGGTTCCTGCCGTCTCATGGGAATGACTAGGAAGTGGAAAGCAGCCATGTGGAGTCCAACACGATAGGTTGCAGAAGCAACCGATGGCCAAGGTGAGTCAAGTCAGTTTGCCAAACTCAAAGCTGTGCAGCTGACTCTTGACATTGCTGAGCAAGAGAAGTGGATAAAACTTTATCTATACACTGACTCATGGATGGTAGCCAATGCACTGTGGGGGTGGCTAGACCGATGGAAAAAGGCTAAGTGGCAACATAGAGGGATGCCCATCTGGGCTGCTGAAGTCTGGCAAGACATCATTGCCAGGACAGGAAAACTAATTGTCAGAGTCCAACACGTGGATGCTCATGTGCCTAAAAGCCTGGCCATTGAAGAAAGCTGTAACAACATTCAGGCAGACTGGGCCACCCAGGTACAAGTGTCACAGGTGGATTTGGACTGGCAGAACAAGGGAGAGTTGTTTTTATCCCAATGGGCCCATGATGCTTCAGGTCACCAAGGTAGAGACGTTACCTATAAATAGGCACGAGATCGAGGGGTGGACCTAACTATGGACATTATTTCCCAAGTTATCCATGAATGTGAGACGTGTGCTAAAATTAAGCAGGCCAAGACAGTGAAGCCCCTGTGGTATGGTGGGAGGTGGACTAAATACCAGTATGGAGAGGCCTGGCAGATCAACTATATTGCTCTCCCACAGACCCACCAGGGTAAACACTATGTGCTCACCATGGTGGAGGCAACCAGTGGCTGACTGCAGACCATACCCTGTGCTTCATGACACTGCCCAGTATACCATCCTGTGTCTTAAGTAAAAAATCCTATGGTGACATGGCACCCCTGAGCGGATTGAGTCTGACAATGGGACTCATTTCAAAAACAACCTAGTTGCAACCTGGGCCAGGGAGCATGGGATTGAATGGGTGTTTCACATTCCCTACCATGCACCAGCCACCAGAAAAGTGGAGAGGTGTAATGGGTTGCTGAAGATGACCTTAAAGGCTTTGGGTGGAGGGACATTCAGGAACAGGGATCAGCACTTAGACAAGGACATGTGGCTTGTCAACATCAGAGGTTCTGTCAACCGAGCTGGCCCTGCCCAGTCAGAACCCCTTCACACCACAGATAAGCAACAGGGTCCCAGCAGTGCACCTCATGGGTATGTTAGGAAAAACTGTTTGGGTCAATCCTGCCTCTAGCAAAGAGAAACCCATTTGTGGGATTGTCTTTGCTCAAGGGCCTGATTGTACATGGTGGATAATGCAAGAAGATGGGAAAACACGATGTGTGCCTTAGGGAAACCTAACCATTGCCTAAACAGATGAGTGTCTGGAGAGTGGCCTGGTTGAGAGGGACTTGGGAGTACTGGTTGACATCCAGCTGAACATGAGTCAGCAGTGTGCCCAAGTGGCATGGAAAGCCAATGGGATCTTGGCTTGTATCAGGAACAGTGTGGTGAGCAGGAGTAGTGATGTGATTCTCCTCTTGTGTCTGGCACTGGTGATGCCTCACCTTGAATACTGTGTGCAGTTCTGGGCCCCACACTTCAAGAAGAATACTGAGGTGCTGGAAGGGTTCCAGAGGAAAGAGACAAGACTGGTGAAGGGACTGGAGTGAAAGTCATATGAGGAGAGGCTGAGGGAACTGGGGCTGTTTAGCCTGAAGAAGAGGAGATTCAGGGAAGACTTCATCATTCTCTACAACTACCTGAAAGGTAGTTGTAGGCATGTGGGGACTGGACTCTTCTCCCAGGCAACCAGTGACAGAACAAGAGGGCATGGCCTGAAGCTGTGCCGTGGGAGGTTTAGGTTGGATATGAGGAAGCACTTCCTTACGGAAAGGGTCATTAGACACTGGAATGGGCTGCCCAAGGAGGTGGTGGAGTTGCCATCCCTAGTGGTGTTTAAGGAAAGATTGTATGTGGCACTTAATGACATGGTCTAGCTAGTTGTTTTGGTGTCAGGTCTTAGGCTGGACTTGATGATCTCAAAGGTCTATTCCAGCCTCAACAATAATTCTGTGTAATTCTGTGTAATGCATTGGGACTATCTGAAACTGAGATACAGCCCTCATATCACTGTGTTTTGTACTGGTAGCTAGAAAAATATTGGCAACAAACCAAAGTTTGGTAGAGTGAGCAGGGCTCACACTGCATCAGGACTGTCTCTCCAGCATTCCTCTGACTCACCCATTGGATTGCAGATGGGTAAGATCTTGGAAGGGGACATAGCCACAATAGATGACCCAAACTGACCAAAGGGATATTCCATACCATATGATATCTGGTCATCAGTAAAACCTAGGAGAAAGGAGGGGGGTGATGAGGGGAACATTTGTTACTATGTTTGTCTTGCAGAGCAACTGCTACATTTACTAAAGTTCTATTTCCTGGGACATGTCTGGTTATCACCTGATGATGTGGAGAATAAATGCTTTGTTTTCCTTTACTTTCATCTATGTCCTTCACTTTTGCTTTATTAAACTACCTGTATCTTGACTCATGAGAATTTTTGGCCATATTATTTTTTTCTCCAACTCTGTCCTTCTAAGGGGAGTAACAGAGTAGCTCAGTGGGCACCTGGCAGCCAGCCAAGATCAATCAATCACAAGTTTAACAATGTCAACACAAGTTTTAATCTCATTTGTTAATGTAACATGGCATTTTCTACCTGAAGAGATCCCAAATAGTCAGACTCTCTTTAGTGGAATTGGACACTGGCTTTGCAGTAAAGATATGTTGACTTCTTGCAAAATTAACCTTTGCCTGACATTGATAGTAAAAGAAACAAAAATAAATGTCTGTTGAAGCTTGATATTTTATAAAACACACTTTCATTCAGAACATTTTTAGAGGAAACACTCTAAACTATGAAGAAGAGGTATTTAAATGGAACAAAAAAAAAAAAGTGCATTAGTTTTGATAAGCCTTCATGGGAATTTTCTTTAGAAAATAAAACCATGCAAAAATTTACCTATTACCTGCCTGAAGTTCTTCTACCTCTTAAGAGTCCAATGCATGGCAAGTTTTCTGTGTTGTGTGCTACATAGTAAAATGTGCATTCTTCTGAACATGTAATTAGTTCTTTTGGGGCTTACACAAGTTCTTATACACTTGTGGCTAGCACAATTTGAGAACTGGAAGCCTTAGGATTGTGTCAGTCTCTACAAACTGTCCACCTGTGGTAAACATAAACTTGTCCCTTGTATGTTTTATTGAGCTACCAAATAAATAAATCATTCTGCACTGGAGCTTAGGGTCCAAAAACATATTAACTGCATGTTCAAAGATAAAACGTGTAAGCTATTGCAAAGACTTTTACACAAATACATCCATGTTTCAGACCGTAGTGTTGAGTTAGGAGCTGCAAACTGAGGTATTTGGAACTCTGATCTCTTGGGAGGTTCACACTAAGATAAATGACAAGAATGTTCTTATTTATCCTCATCTATTCACTCTTTAAGAGGAAGGCTACTATATGTTTAATATAGTAAATACCTTAAACTATATTGTAGTTAAGTATACCTTAAATTAATTACAGAGCCCATACTGGAAGACTGGTGACAGATTTTTATCTGAATGGAACTGTAATTTTATAAAAAGAAAAAAAAATATCATTGAATAAACTAAACCTACTGTACCACATTTAATAAATTCATTGAGACCTTGTAATCACTGCTCCGTCAAGCCAAAAAATAGGAAACAATGTAAATGTCATCAAAACTTCTCCAGGTTGGCCAACTTTTGTTTTTTATCTCAGACAGTAACTGTTCTTGGCTAGATCTAACAATTCCATGCAAAATATCTTGACTGAATATCAGTGGTATTACAATGAGCTATAGAATCCTTTTTTTTTTTTTTTCCTAGATGACTATATCAAAACAGACCTCAGACAGAAATGCTTTGTCTGTGTGAAATGAGTTTGATGATATATGGCAGTTGACTCATGAAAAGAAACATTACAGCTCTTCACAGGATCACAGGATGTCAGGGGTTGGAAGGGACCATGGAAAACTTGAAGTCCAACCCCCCGTCAGAGTAGGACCATATACTATAATCTAATCTAGCACAGGTCACAAAGGAACGCATCCAGGCGGTTCTTGAAAATCTCCAGAGAAGGAGACCACAACTTCTCTGGGCAGCTGTAAGCGCCTGGTTATTGAATGTCTCAAACCTTGTGAGATAGTAAGATGTGGAAAGACTTGTTTGGAAGAGGAAAATTGTTGATTGCTTCTTATAGCTTTGCCTCCTTTCACATAAGCTTTAACGAAGGAAAGAGATTAATCATGTCTAGGCAGGACCCTGTCTTTATTTAAGTTGTTTCTGTTCGTGGGGGAGATTGCCTATCCTGGTTCACGAGGGTTTATGCAAATCAACTTTACTTCCTGTGGAAGCTGGGATATTCTCCCAGATATCTCAAAGGTATAAAAAGAAACAGAAAAATACAGATTTGTGTGCAACCACCAACAAAGAACAGAAAATTTGGACTGATCCAGTGAGATGTCGCTGGATCCACAGGTGGTGATTACTTTTTCTCTTTATGTCTCTCTTTCTTTCTCTCTCCCACTCTCTTTTCCTCTTTTATAATAAGTCTTTCTTCCTTTTCCTCTCTAAAGTTGGTCATGCTGTAAATCTGTCACCTTGTCCTGGTTTGGACAGATATTATCTTAAATTTAGCAATGTGAGACCAGAAGGCTTATAAAGAGACAAGAATTTTATTAAAGAATATATATATATATAGGTATATATATTTGTAGAATGTAAACAGCAATGTGAAACAGTAAATGTTGAGTAGCAGAACAGAACAGTCCAAATTGTTGGTCGCCCTTCCCTTTCAATGACCAGCAAGGAAGCGCCAAGAAACCTCTGGGAGAAATGGGATGGCGGCAAGAAAACTTGCAATGGCGACTTGGAAGGTGGAAAGAGGCAGTGGTGCCTGGCCCCCCAGTCCCCTCCACCGGGCGTGGGGAAATGGGGTTTAGGGAAAAAATGTCAAATGAACCCGGCTGTCAGGGGGTGCTCCAAAAATCGCAGCAGCGAATTGGTCAAAGAATTCACGCCAAGGAGAAGGAGAACATGTTCAGTCCTGATACAGATTTTCCTCCAGAGCACTTGCCGACTGTGGGTTGACAGGAAAACCATGCCTCTTCCTCCTTCCTGTCTGTGCATCAGCGCATGATGTCCCTTCCCTCCTTAACACTGTGAGATCCTGTGCATGTGCAGGATTGCACCAGGAACATCCTGGTTCTGTTGTACTCTTCAGCCACTGGTGGCAGCAGCAGAAACCAGTCCACCTGGACCGGCCCACTTTGACCACTACCAATGAAAAACCACTGTGACCCCCTGCAACCCACCCCTCCCTTTGTTGTGGGCAGGGAAAGGAAAAAGAAAGGTTTTAAAAAAACTTTTTACCCCATGACATGCCTAGAAAAAAAAAATAAATCTTTTTCCATACAATTTTGGATTGTTTCATTAGGAAGAACTAATAAATTGTTTTGTTATTGTTCCTTTGAGTCATTACCATGACTCTGCTGCACTGGTGGCCATACCGTGCAGGGACTCCGGCTTTTAGGGCATCGCAAAAGGTTCACCTCTCTCATTGTCCACTAGGTGGGACAAGACAGGAACCAGGTCCAGTGCTCGGTGACACTTAGAGAAAGTAAGTTCCTCCTTATGTTGAGGTGGAACTTCTTGTACTCCAGCTTCATAGAATCATAGAATGATTTGGCTGGAAGAGACCTTCAAGATCACCAAGTCCAACCATTAACCCTACACTGCCAGGGTCCAGCACCACATCTATGCGATTCTTAAACACCTCCAAGGATGGGGACTCCACCACCTCCCTGGGCAGCCCATTCCAATGTCTAAACACCCTCTCTGGAAAGAAATTCTTCCTGATATCCAACCTAAATTTCCCTTGGTGCAACGTGAAGCCATTGCTGCTCATCCTGTCATTTTTAACTTGGGAGAAGAGGTCGACCCCCACCTCCCTATAACTTCCCTTCAGGTAGCTGTAGAGAGCAATAAGG
>JANHGL010008592.1:47832-60956 GCA_024611195.1 Ceyx melanurus
TCTCTCCAACTTGGTGAGTAGGATGTTGTGGGGGACTGTGTCAAAAGCTTTGCAGAAGTCCAGATAGATCACATCTACAGGTCGTCCTTTGTCCATGGATTTAATCACCTTATCGTAGAAAGCCACTAGATTCGTCAGGCAGGACCTGCCCTTGATGAAGTAATGTCGGCTGTCGTTCATCAGCCCATTGCCTTCTATTTGCCCTGTTAGACCTTCTAGAGAATCTGCTCCATGATCTTCCCATGCACAGAGGTGAGGCTGACAGGGCAATAGTTTTCCGGGTCCTCCTTTCTACCCTTCTTAAAAATGGGTATAACATGTCCCTTCTTCCAGTCCCCAGGGACTTCACCAGACTGCCAAGTCTTTTCAAATATTATGGAAAGTGGCTTGGTGACTACATCAGCCAATTCTTTCAGGACTGTGGGATGTATCTCATCAGGTCCCATGGACTTATGTATGTTCAGGTTCCTCAGGTGGTCACAAACCTGATATTCACATACTCTGGGGGTAGGGAACTTCACCATCCTGGTCCACACCTTGCAGTTTAACTTGGTGAGTGTTGGGAGAGAGATTGTCAGTGAAGACTGAAGAAAAACAGTTGATGAGAACCTCAGCCTTCTCCTCATCCATTATTGCTAGCCCACCATTTTTAACTCTTCAGGAAGGTTATGTTTTATTTTATCTTCCTTTTTTCATTGACATACCTGTAAAATCCCTTCTTGTTATTCTGTACATACCTTGCCAAGTTCTTCTCCAACAATGCCTTGGCCCTCCCGACCTCATCCCTACAAAATTGGGTGGCATCCCTATAGCCTTCCCAGGGTATTTGTCTCTGTTTCCACTGCTTGTGAAGCTCCTTCATGTTTTTTAGTTTGATCAGTAGGTCTTGGCTCAGCCACACTGGTCTCTTCCCTTTCTTGCCTGATTTCATACACCTGGGGATCAAGATCTCTTGCAGTCACTGAAGAGCATCCTTAAAAAACTGCCAGCCCTGTTCTTCCCCCTAGTCTCTGAGGACTGTTTCCCAGGATATCCTATTGATAAACTCCTTGAAGAGCCAGAATTTTCCTTTTCTGAAGTTAAAGGTTCCCCTTGTTGCCTTGATTTCTAATTCCTACACATAAACTTTCAACTTGCTCATGGTTATTCTTTAGGGATATCTCATCACGTTAAATCCATTTCTTAACATACAGGGCAACTCCTCCACCCCTCTTTCCTCTTCTGTCCCTTCTGAATAGCTTGTATCCATCAACAGCTACACACCATTCATATGATTCATCCCACCACGTTTCAGTGATGGCCACTATGTCATAGTCTTCTACGGTGGCTTCCAACTCTTCTTGTTTGTTGCCCATGCTTTGTGTATTCGTGTAGAGGCACCTCAGCTGGACCATTGGCCCTATCATCTTTCCAGGGAAACACCCCTTTATTCCATTAATGTGTCTCCCTGATGCTTCCCTGTTAGCAGCTACTACCTGAAGGGAATCTGAGTTGTCTCTGCAACATTTTGACTGCATTATTTTGTCCCCAACATGCTTCTGGACAGGCGGCAGAGAGCCCTTACTAGAACCTCATTGCTCCCAGCAATTTCCAACTGTGATGTGTTATAGCTCTTCACAACAGAGCTGCCAGAGATAAAACCAGAATCTGTCACCTTGTTTTCAGTAGGTAAACTTTCCAAAGATTAAAGCGCCATATAGCATATTGCTAATGATAATAAAAGGCTACATGGATCAAGTGGACATCTTTCAAACAAGTGACACAGCTTTGTAGTTTCTCTATGTTGCTGTAGATTTGTGGCATATGTGTCATTGGAAACATTATAAGACCCATTATACTTTTCACATAAATGATGAAAACAACATACAGCAGAAGCAAGCTTCACCCATATTTCCAGGGCCAGAAGTCTTGAGCAACATAAAATATGGATCCATTTTATTAATCGTTTGAATAATGAAGTCTACTAACCTGTTTTGAAAAAAACTGTACCGTGCTTTTCATACTCATTAGCTTTTACCTTCTTCTTTTGTTTTGAGTAAAATCTAAGGGTAAAATAGGTAAGCTCTCTATTAATAAATTATTTGGCTTCTAACTCTTCTATGAAGAATTTATGCTTTCCCAAAGAAAAAAAACGATGAGAGTTGAAATGCTGGAAAAAGTAAACTTGCTGTGTTTGGAGACATACCAGTCTCATAGATGAAAAGTGATAACCCTATTAATGAGACTGAACGGGGAAAAGATAGGCTAAATAAAATATGTTTCAATAATAATTTAATAGGCAGGTTTCTTAGTAAGAGTGTGGATTTTCTTTAACTTCCTGTATTGTATAAAGAAAAGAGGAATTCAGCACTAGACAGGTTTGAAAACTGACTAACATTTGACAGTTTATTTCCAGTTCATACAGTTAAGTATGTTTGCATTAAGCAGACAATGTACCTAATTAATACTAATGAGAAGTATGAATAAATTGACTCCTGTCTGTGTATTTGTACAGTGTGAATGAAATAAAAAATGCTTTCAGAAAAATCTATGCAAGTTCTGTAACTTTCATTATAATAAATGCATGTATGTGCAAGAGAATATCTTAATTAAATAATTATTCCAAAATCAAAAACATTTCAGTTTAATACTATGTGTCCAAATTTATACCAAGAGCTTTTTCAATGACTTTCTGAAGATCATAGAATATCAGGGGATGGAAGGGACCTCAAAAGATCATCTAGTCCAACCCACCTGCCAGAGCAGAATCACCTAGACCAGATAACACAGGAATGCATGCAGGTGAGTTTTGAATATCTCCAGTGAGGGAGACTCCACAACACACCTTGACATTACAGTGTTCCGTCACCCTCACTGTCAAAAAAATTTGTCATGTTTACATGAAACATCCTATGCCTCAGCTTCCACCCCTTGCCCCTTGTCCTGTCATCTGGCATCACCGAGAAGAGCCTGGCTCCTTCCTGCTGGTACTCACCCTTTATGTATTTGTAAACATTGATGAGGTCACCTTTCAGACTCATTTTGTTCAAGCTAAAGAGTCCCAGCTCTCTTAGCCTTTCCTCATAAGAGAGATATTCCCCTCCCTTAATCATCTTTGTGGCTCTGCACTGGACTCTCTCAAGCAGTTCTATGTCCCTCTTGAACGGGGTGGGCCAGAACTGGACGCAATACTCCAGATGCAGCCTTGCCAGGGCCGAGTAGAGGGACATATACACCTTTTGAGTACTTATCCATCAAGAGGTTTAAGGTTGTATTAACGAGTTGTCTAAACTGGTAAGGTTCTACAACAATGTAATCCAAGAATAAAATTGAAATCACAACAATTTACTGTGACTTTCAATTATATGAATAACTGTAGCAAGAATATGATATTTTAAGGAAAGAAATAGAAAAAAAAATCCTTCTTCATGCTTCTTCTCCTAGGAAATAATATACAGGACTAGAAAAAAGCAGATCCATCTGTGATAATGACACACTCTATCACTATGGACACAATACACAAAATGCTATAAAATAAATTCAGATTAGGATTTTGGAATGTATGCAGAAGCAATGGGCATTAACATTCATAATTTAAGTTGCAACACTGAAAATCTTTATTACTCTCCCCCATGTTCATTAATAACTTGAAACTATGATTTTCCTTTCAAAAAAGGACTAAATCCTTTTTTGAAACTGATCCGCTGGTCTTTCTGAGAATATATCCATCATGAATTAAGATGACCTTGATTCCCTCAAAATGTTTTGAGGATCTTTTTGTTTTCTTCTGGGTTATTGGTTGTTTGTTTTTCCTTTTTATTTATTTATTTTTTATTATTTTTCTACAACTAGAAAAATAGTAGATGATGATCAAATATATTTATTTTTTTCCCCCACTATGTAATAATTAGGATTCCACATGTGCTCAATTCATTCCTCTGCCAAATAAAATTATAGTCCATATATCCTGTTATTTATCAGATACAATACTATAATATTATATATAATTTTATCTAAGGAAACTCTGTGTACCAGTTTTCACAAAAAAACTTCTGGGTTGGGGGAAATTAATTTGCTAAATACTGATAACCAATAACATTAAGACACAAAATTTGTATTATAATAGTCATATATAACTATCCAAATGCAGTTAAAAATATTACAAACTCAGCTTGCTTTCCAGATGGTTTAAACACTCACATTCTTTACCTTATTTCTTGTATTCAAATGGATATTGCAACTATGAAAGACTACATTCTGAAGCAAAATTTTCTATAGGATTACAAAAGAAATTCCACTTACAAGAATTTTACATTTTCCACTCTCAATAAATTCCACTGATTTCAGATTTTAATAAATCAATTTTATTTTTAAATAATGATATTGATTCTTTTTTTTTTTTTTTTTTCCCCACAGTCACCTGATTATCATTCGACTTTGGCTAGCTCTCATTCCCAAAGTAGCATACTCCTACTGCTCTCTGGAGTTTGGAATCTCAGGTTCATACCTTAAGATGTGGCTTGGCTTGAGTATTTAAAATGCAGGCTTTATCAGGAATTAAGATTTGTAAGTAATCAACATTTTCAAACTTATAATTTCATTTAAAACAAAAAAAAAAAGTTGTTTTCTTCCAAGTCACAACTACACAATTATTTTTATAAATTTAATATAAGCTAAAAGCTGAAATATATTTTGGAATCAGAACGAAAAGAAAAAAGCCTAACTGAATAACCAAATATCAGGATAAAAGAAACCCCATGTATTGACTTTGTGTCTGACAAGGTTTCAGCCGTGGGGAAGGAGCTACTGGCATGGCTTCTGAAGAAGCTTCAAGAAGCTCCTCCAGCTCCAAGTCAGACCTTCCTCTTGCCAATGCTGAGCCAATCAGCACCTCTTCAATAACATATTTAAGACATGGAAACCTGTACAGTTAGTTCCTTTGTTTTGGAGGTTCTTTTGTTTCTGCAGAAGAGTCAATGGAGACAACTACGAAGACACCCTGGTCAATGAGGAAGGAGGGGGAAAAGTGCACAGCAGCAGACATTTCCCTTCAGACCATGGTGAGATGTCAGACTGAGCCTTTGCAGACCACAGTGATCAATGGTGGCACAGAATCCTGTCTGTGGCCTGTGGAGCACCCCATGCCAGAGCAGTTCACTACTCCCAAAGAAGGCTGTGACTCTAAGGGAAGCCCACACAGGAAGAGCCTGTAGTTGTGAGAATTCTGACCCATAGAAGACACCCACACTAGTTGGAAAACGTCAGCTTCTATGGGAGGGATGTCATATTCCCACAGGGGAGAACTGTGAAGAGTTTTCACCCTAAGGAAGGAGTGGTAGAAGCAACATGGGAAAGACTGACCACATCTCCCTTACCCTATCACCCTGTCCTCCTGTCAGGAGAGGTAGTAGAGAATCGGGAGCAGAGGTGAGGCTGGGAAGAAGGAAGGGGATGGGGAGGAAGTCCATTTAAGATTTGGTTCTATTAATCACTGTCCTAATTTGATTCAACTGGTAAATTTGTGTTGGTTTTGTTGTTTAAATGAAATTGAATTTTTCCCCAAGTCAAGTCTGTCTTTTCCCATAACCATAACTGGTGAGTGAGCCCTCCCTATCCTCTGTCTTCACCCTTGAGCCTTTCGTTGTATTTTCTCCTCCCAATCCCACCACAGTGGAATAGGAAGGTGTGAGTGGCTTCATGGTGCAATGCTGCCAGCTAGGTGGGCTTAAACCATAACATCCATGCTTAAATTTTTTACCCATAATTCATTTTCCACATCTCAATGAGTGCAATTAATAATATATTTAAAAGCACACTAATTTACAAAATGAAATAGTTACTCAACTTTATGCTGTTAAACTAGACACTTTCAACCCTAATGTTTAATAATGTAAAACTTTGAAAGTCTTTTATTTAAATGTGAAATTAAACTAAACTGAAACCATGAAATTATTCTACAAATGGAATTCTTTTTTTCCAGTTAATCTTATCAGCAATGAGGAAGAAATAAATATAAGATTCATGAGAATTTATGAGGAAAATTATAGTGATAGCTGTTTCCAGAGTTGCTTGTGTGCTTGGTGATTTTCTTTTTTTCATTTAAGAGATTAATTTTGCGGAATTTTGTGTTTGTTTTTTTTTTTTTAACAAAATGATTTTTTCAAGGAGTATTTTTTGTCATGCCACAATTCCATGACTGTGTCAAAAAACAGTTGCCGTATCAGCTAATGACAGTAGATGAAGATTCTCTATAACTGATGCTTTCTGATGTAGGAGGAACCAAACTTTCAGAACCCATCCCAGAACATCCTCTTTCCAATTGAAGCCCTTCCAAAGTAAGACATTATGAATATGGATCAGTGATATACTGCTGACTAGAAAAGTTGTACCACATATTCTGTTCATAGCAAATTTCTAAGATTCTTTGTCTTATTGTTGTAGTCACCAAGATCAAATGTTTAGATATCCCATTTTAATTTGTTGCCTAACTTCCTGAAGAGCATTGCTTTCCTCTCATTTCATTACACATCATAAGACAATATTGTTATTTTTTTAATATCAGTGCTTAAGGGAAGAAAAAAACCTGTAATAGAAAAACAAGATTTTTGAGAAATTAGCAAAAGTTCAATTACTTTTTATTATTTAGTGATATAATATATATGTTAGTCTAGAATGTCTTTAAAGAACTTGGGGGACACTCAGTAAAAATTTCAAACACATTAACTCTCTGGAAAATAAATTCCCTTTTACATATGACACTTTGAAAAAGTTAGATCCTGTAATAATCTGAATGCACTACCAATTGCAGACAGATGCATCCTGACTCACAATATTTCAGAGCTAATTGAAATACTAACATGGTATTTAGGATGACAGCTTCAATTTCCCTTCTTACTCAATTCCTACAAGCTGGCCATGAAGACATGTAATACTGCAGGAAAAGATATGATGTTTCACAAAGATAGATTTTCCATTGTCTAAAAAAACAAAGTAATGGATAGAGAGGTATTTTTCAATGGCCTATACTGTATTGTGATTAGTCTTGTTCTAATAACTTTTATTTATCCATGATGAATGAACTTCGATTGTACTACTACCCATGAAAATGGAGTACAATGCCCACCTTTCACATTCATAAATGTTTTTAATTATCATTCAAAACATGTGAAATATTTATATTAGAAAACAAAAGCACTAAAAAATGCAAACAAAAGATCCCTTACAGGGTTCTAGCTAGATTCTAACCCAATACATATTTAGTAAGAATTATATACCCTGAATAACCTACACAGCTATGAACAAATAATCAAGAAGTCAGCTGGAAAATATAACACTATTTTACAGAAATTTTGTAAGTCTTAGGAGTCTTGCTTTAACCTGGCTTTCTTCTTATGGATGTTAACAGAATCATAGAATGGTTTGAGTTGGAAGGGACCTCTAGAGATCATCTAGTCCAACCCCCCACCACCACTACCACCAAAGAAGGTTTGCTTAGAGCATGTTACACTGGATTGCATCCACATGGGTTTTGAAACTCTCCAGAGGAGACTCCACAACTTTTCTGGGCAGACTGTTCCAATGCTTTGTCACCCTCACAGTAAACAAGTTTTTCCTCATATTTATATGGAACCTCCTGTGTTCCAGCTTGTGCCCATTGCCCCTTGTCATGTCAAGGGGCATCACTGAAAAGTGCCCAACTCTATCCTTCTTGCACCCATCCTTTAGATCTTTATAGACATTGGTAAGGTCTCCTCTCAGACTTCTTCAGGGTAAATAGTCCCAGCTTTCTCAACCTTTCCTCATAAGAGAGATGATCCAGGCCCCCATTCTTCATTGTTACCCTCTGCTGGACTCTCTCCAGTAGTTCCCTGTCCCTCTTGAACTGGGGTGCCCAGAGCCAGACATAGTATTCCAGATGTGTCCTCAACAGGGAGAATAGGTCTCTTACCTCCAGGGTCCAGGATTCATGAGAACAGGTTTTAACAGTGAAGACCAAAGCAAAGAAGGATTCAATAACTCCACCTTCCTTGCATCTTCCACTACTTGGATGCCCACCCCATTCATCAGTGGGCCCACATATTCCCTAATCTTCCTTTTTCTATTGATATACTGGAAAAAACACACCTTTCTTCTTGTCTTTGCTGATCCTTGAGAAATTCAATTCCAGTTAGGCCTCAGCTTTCCTCATTGCATCCCTGCATTCTCTGGTAACATTTCTATATTCCTTCCAAGTTACTGGTCTTGTTTTTCACATTCTTAAATGTCCTTTTTTTAAATTTTTTTTATTTTGAATACTGACCAGCTCTCATGGACACCTAGAGCCCTGATCCATGGCATTCCACTGAGTAGATCTTTGAAGAGGTTAAATTTAGCTCTTCTGGAGTCCATGGTTGTGATTCTAGTTACTTCTTTGCTCCTTCCACACAAGATACTGAACTCAACCATTCTATGGTCACTACAGATGAGGTTGCCCTCAACCTTCACATCCCCTTTTTATTGTTATTACACCTCCCCAGGGTGGACTCACCACAATGAAGCCATATCCTCTGCAAGTGGGAACCCTCGCATGCAAGCTGCTGTGCCCCCTTTGCCTTCTGCTCGCCCAGGTGACGCCTTGGAGGACACCCACTTGCTTCTTGTTTGCCCAGAGCTGCTGAAGGGCTTCTATTATGACAGAAGGGGTCGTCCCTTTGAGTGCCATTTCTGGTGGACATGGCTTGTTCATATCTGCCACTGGTTCTGCTGCCCCAAAAAGGCTACCTCAGCAGATGCCCACCAGCTGCTGACCCCAGCACAGCAGACACCTTCCTGGCTTCTAGAAGCCCTCAAAGAGCCCCAGGCTGGACCTTTAAGCCACAATTCCCTTCCCCATTGCAGAGCTGCTCTTCTCATTACTAATAGCTTCTAAACTTCATTGCATTACTGATTGTCTGAAGGGTGAAAGTGAATGTTATATGATGACAATAACTAAGGAATACACTAGGTAACAAGCCTTATAAAGTCAACAACTGTTAACCCAAATGTGATTTATTAAACATTTCTTTTAATGAACCAATATTTTTATTGAATTCAAAGGTTTTTATTAAGTCAATGGTATAAAACATCTCAGGCACTTAGATATCAATGCTAAAGAATTTGAAACACAGAAGAAAGCATAGAAAGTAATGTAAATAAGTAGCAGAGAAAAACAAATCTAAGTTATATTAGAACTAAGTAGTCCATTATTTTGTCTCTTTTCCTGGTTTTTAGCTCTACCTTTCATGTAAATATTTAATAACAACAATTATATTAATGAGAAAACTGCCCTTAAGAAGAAGAAAAATTATGAAATTATGTTAAAAGTTCTAAAATTTTGTCATTGTTCAAGTTCAGTTTTTGGAGAGAAATCTATTCCTGAGAGAAAATCTACTTACAAGAATGATAACTGAGATGTATAGGCAGTCAGCCATCCGCAGGTGTGTTTTAAATTATTTTTTTTTTCCCCACTCCAAAATAGATATTTATAATTTCTGTTTTCTTCCAACTAAAAGATACCTGAAATTCAGGTGGGGGGAAATGGTGATTCAGTAAGTCTACTTTTGTGGAAGTAATATATAAATATTAATCTGAGTCATAATTCATAAATATTAATCTCTTTTCTTTGCACAGGAAGAATACCAAATGTTTTCTTAACTATATAAAAACAAATAGGACTTAAAACTTACAAAACTGTTGATTTAAAAAGATGATTTCACATCAGTTGGTTTCTGGATGTTTTTGATTAAAGTCTTCTTCATGACCACAGTTATAATGACAAAGCCTTTGAAAAGTCAATTTCAGTGCTTTGAAAAATGAAATTCCCTTTATTGAATTACTACAAGATTTGTTTTTATGAATTAATTCCAGCTCTAACAGTTCTATTATTTAATGTTTTCCTGTATTCCTAAATACATATTGTAAATTTATCCTTAAGATAATGTTATTATCAACTAGTTGTCTTCTGCTGTAGATATAAAATTTATTCATTTACAAATAATAATAAATCTGTGCATCACCCACAATGCATACTTTAGTTCTTTTCAAATAATAGGCTTTAATACTTTGAATGAAATACGTTTAAAAGCAAGCCTAAAGATAAAAGAAAGAAAATTTACCAACTTTTTCAGGTTTAACAGGATTACTCATTTCTTGAGTAAGAAATTCAACAGCTTTTAAAAAGATCAGTTATTACTATCCAATTCCCACCTACTTATGGCACAGAAATATTAAATAAATAATAATTATATCCTCCCTACTAATTAGGAAGGAAAGTTGAAAAGTTATAGATCAGGTATCTTTTCTTCCTGTTTTGGTAAGATTGAATACAGAAGAATGGAAAGTGTTTCATATTAATTCTGTAATGTTCTTAAATTTTTATTGCTGTTTTATTTATCTCTAATTCCAGAAAACTGGTTTGGAAAATAATCCATATTAAGACACTTTAAAAAACATATTTTTTAAATTATTATTATTTTTCACATGTCCAGCCCGTTATCTTGACATCTTTGAAAAATAGTAAGTTTGAAGGTGTATCAGGGTATTTCATTCAGCAGACTTTACTAGCAGATTGTATGTAACCCTTAAAAGGGTTTTAGTTTAAGAAAAAAATTAATACATATTTGTGATAGCTAAAAGGAATGAAGTTTACAAGGTTTTTTCATGGATTCTCCTAAATGTATGTCAACTATTGTTGATCCTACTTGGAAAGAATCAAAATGGCACCAACTAACTATAACTGACTTATTAACAGCTTTATTAATCTATGACATACTGCAGGTTTGTTCTCAATAGGCTTTTTTTTTTTTTTTAATATTTTTTGGTTTTGGATATAGATAGACCCAACTAACATTTTTTTGTGAAAAGAACAACCAATTTTAAATAGCCAATATTAAAAAAGAGGTTCAGTTCCATAGAGCATTGTGTTTTATGAATATTCTTCAGATCACAGATTGGAATCTGATAATATGAAATATAAAGCCTTAGGGTGATGAAGTATATAGAGGTGCAAAAATTGCCTCAAGACTAAATAGCAAAGAGTACCTGGTACTATTACAGTGGGAATAAAAATGTTTGCTTTAATGGCAGTAATTAAGCAAAATACATCTTAATGCAGCAAGATCAAGGAGTGTATCAGTTGACCAAGACTTCAGACGAACTTTTTCTCAGTCAAAGCTAGTAATATAATCCTATAACAAGAAAACTCATTCACTGGCAAGAAGGAGTAATTTGGCTTTCTATTCTACATTAATAACTCTTAGAACACTATTCCCAGTATTCACATCCACATTTGGACTACTCAAGAGGTTGGAAATAAAACTGAGATTTACAGAATTCATTTTATTCATCTTAGTGAAGAAATGAGTGAACAGTAAGTGGAAAGAAGGAAATGGAAGAAAACTTCCCTTGGCGTGGGAAGCCCAGTCCTCATATCAGTGACATAAAAAAAACAGTAACATAAACATTAACGTATTCAGTACTGTAACCAATACAGTCTGCATGCTGACTTCAGCAGTGAAAAGTACAATGTCATTAGAATGGGAGGACTCCCATTACTCCTCCTGCAATGGGAAGAAAACAGACAGCTTATAGGGTGCTTAATCAAGTCAACAGGAAATGCCAATTCTTTTTTACATTAATGTAAACTATTGCCTCAGAGATGCAACCAAGCACCTCCAAGAAGCTAAAATTGAGAGCCTGAAGCCTTTTACCATGTCATGTCACCTTTTGAATGATTACTTACTGGTACATCAATTATCCGGAAGTACTGTGTTTTAAGCTGTCTTCAGACTGTGGAGGTTTAAAATCTGCAAGTTTCACATCTCAGTGTTATTCTTTAGCCATCACATTTGTGGTACAAGCCGTGCTTCTTCTGCATTTTACTTGAGACAACCACTGGATTGAAAGGATAGAAATAACTAAGGAAAAAGTAACCATCTACTCTCCTCTCAGCTGAATATTTTAGCTATCATTTGCATACCAGGCTACTTGTTCTTTGAAAAATGTCTATATCATACGTATATCCTCTCTTTGCAAAGAGATGAGCACTACAACATTTCAACTCTGTTAGGCTGGATTTGAGCACACCTATTTACTTTGTCTACTCAAAGCAGCTAAGCATAAGAATGACAGTGTTTTGTGTCCCAAACTGATTATTGTTATTTCAGGTAAAGCACTTAGTCTACTACATGCACACAGATGAATTAGTAACATTTCTCCAGAAACAGATAAAGTGCTATGGAATATCAAATTCTTCAGTGTTTGGGACAGGATTTTCCTGGACTGGTCTCTTCAGTTTAAGGCTCCTAATTCTATTTCAAAGTTATTTTACTTTCCTTCAACCTTTGTGAAACAACAAAACATTTGTGTGTTTTTTTGTTTTTTGTTTTTTTTTTGTTTGGGGTTTTTATTTATTATTTTGTTGGTTGGTTATTTTTTTTGCCTGTTTGTTCTTGTTGTGTTTTTTTAATTATTATTATTATTTAGGATAAATCCTACAGCCATGTGTACATGAAACAGCTTTGCAAGCCTATAACTGTCTCCTTTTGGCATTTGAAGTTGTGCATCTGTGCATCCTCTCATATGCCATGTATCTTCATAGGGCATGATTTCTTGTATTGCACTTAAAATACTCGTTAAACTAGAGCTTTACATTCAGAATACTATAATCTCCTCCAATAAGTATACTGCCATTGCATCAGTACTAGGTTACTGAGTCCTTTCCTGCTCCTTGCTAGTAGCTCACTACAATATGTAAGTCTACCAAGTACTGATATGCATTTGCTGGTTAAAATCTGGGAGTCCAAATATGTATCTGAAAGGTAACAGTAACACTAGATTATGGTCTTCTTATATTCAAGCAAAGCATAACACTACTAGCTGTGTTTTTTTCCATCTGTTTTACAAGAAAGAATTAAAAAGGAAAACATTTCTTGTAGCTCCAGGTGCTTGCAATGCACCCACTTAACACAGATGGCAGAAAGCCTGCCTGTTGATGATTGGTAATTTCTTTGCCAAACAAATTAGAATTGTAGCTAAAATTGTGTTGGTGGCTTTTTCTTTTTTCTTTTCTTTTCTTTTCTTTTCTTTTCTTTTCTTTTCTTTTCTTTTCTTTTCTTTTCTTTTCTTTT
>JANHGL010008592.1:66035-80344 GCA_024611195.1 Ceyx melanurus
GAATACCTCGTTGGTCAGTTTGGGGTCACCTGTCCTGTCCGCTCCTCCCCGCAGGTGTGGTCTTTCACTTTTCTGCATGCCCCAATGCAACACACAAACTCTAGCAATGGCCTTGGTTTGCATTCCATCCCTGGTAGTAACTCTAAACATGAGGCATTATCACTGCTAGAAGCAGACGCTGTCTGCAAAACATGCTGCTAACTCTAGAAAGTGCCGCTAGTTAGAAACCTGAGCTGAAAAAGTAAAATCACTGAACAGAATTTGCTTGGTTTTCACCCAAACCAGGACACATTTCTTCCCATAAAAAATAAAAATTCAGCACACACACAGATAAATTAAATAAATACGATTTAAAACCCCACATATTTTCCATTAAAAGTAGGAGAAAACAAAATCTGAACAGAGTGTAGGTGTCTGGCTTTGATTCTTCATTTTCATTAGAGTATAAGATTTTTACTCAACGGCATTGAAATGGAGGCATTTCTGCTGTGCGAAATTCTGAGTCTACTAACTGTTGAGGTCATCTACACTTTTGAACGAAGACCACGGGGTGCGACAAGGAAATGAGGAAATTCTTAAGAAGCTCTCTGATCTGATATTTTTGTGAAAGTGATTTATATGCCTATTGCTGCCTTTATTTGGTGAAGCCTTTGTACCACAGACACTACAAAAGTGTCTCTTTCATACATTTTTGCTTTCAGTTGTACACTTGTTATTACACCGCATTGAAAGAGAGTGGTGGTAAGCAGTTCTTTCACAAATTGGCAATCAGTCACAAGTGGGGTCCCCTAGGGATCAATATTGGTCACAGTGCTGTTTAATGTCTCCATAAGTGATTTGGATGCTGGGATCAAGAGTACCCTGATGAAGTTTCCAGATGACACCAGAAGTAGTTGTGAAGTCAACACTCCAGAAGGGAGAGCCACCCTCCAGGAAGACCTGGGAAGCCTGAAGGAGTGGGCTATCAGGAACGTTATGAAGTTAAACGGAGACAAGTGTAAGGTCTTTCACTTGGGAATACATAACACAGGAATGCAGCTCTGACTGGGATCCACCTGTCTGGAGAGCAGCCCCATGGAAAGGGATCTGGGAGGTTTTGGTGGACAATAAGCTCAACATGAGTGAACAGTGTGCTGCAGTGGCAAAGAAAGTAAACAGGATACTGGGTTACATTAACAAGGCCATCACCAGCAAAAATAAAGTAATTATCCCACTCTATGCAGTGCTAATCAGACCACGCCTATACTGAGTTCAGTTTTGGTCCCCACTATTAAAAAAAAAAAGATGTGGACAGTCTGGAAAGGCTCCAGAGAAGGGTCATAAAGGTGCCAGAGGACTGGAAAACCTGCTATGTAAAAAAAAAGGCTTACAAAAATGGGTTTGTTCAGCCCTGAGAAAAGAAGACTTGAGGGAGACCTTATTACCTTGTACCAGTACATAAAGGGTGGCTACCAAGAAAATGGAGATTCCCTTTTCTAAGAAGTCACATGGAAAAGACAAGGGGTAAGGGGTACAAGTTAATCCTGGGGATATTCTGGTTAGAGTCCAAAAGAAAAATTTTCACCATGAGAATAATTAGATATTGTAATAATCTACCAAGGGAAGTGGTGGATTCATAGTGGATTCCCCTATGGTGGACAATTTTAAGACTCACCTGGGACATATCATTTAAACTTTTTTTTTTTTTTTTTTTTTTACTTTGAAAGGTTAGCCTAGATGATCCTTGAGATCCATTCCAACCTAGTATTCTATGATTTTTTTTTTTAATGGTCAAAAATGTTTGTTATATATTTCAGGCATGGCTAATCTTTTATCGCAGGAATCTCAATATTGAAAAAACTTCCCATAGCCCAAGGTTACACATATGTTATGACAATGGAGTCAAGAGCAGCCCACAGACAGGAGATACCTGTGCTTCTTGAACAGCTATTTATGCATCACTTTATAGCAGACAAGAGTGGGATAAGCAGACAGATGAGTCCTGAGAGACCTGCTGATATTGGCTTAAACAGTCAGTGTTGGCTCATTTCCTCTCTTCTGGTGTAGATCCAGAAGGTTTTCCACCAGGAGAGCTTGCCCACAGACATCACAGTTTCTTCACGGATCCACATTTGAACTGTTCAGATGCCATAGGTTTGCCCATCCGGTACAGTTAAGTTTAGCCCACACTAAAACACAGCGATGACTTTCTCCACCCTTGACATCTTGCTGAGCTGGCTGTATTTGTTACTGTGATATCAGCATCAAGGGAATGTGGATTCTTGTGAAAATACTGGAATTATTCACCATGGCTTGAGTCTCATTATTCAGGCTTTATATCAACGCTGATCTCTCAATTGCATTGCTACTGATGCTTAATTCTTAATCTATCAAAATTAGTATTTCCCATTTCTGGTATTGCATACTTGCCATTGGTACCTCTATCCTATGGATAAGCAGCCTTTTTGTGATTCAGCTGTATTGTAAGAAAAGGTTACCATTGATAGTTTAGCTCTGCTGTCCCTTTTCTTTTTGCCTGAGATTATTCTACCCATTACATCTCCTTACAGAAGTGGTGTTACAAGTACTCTGTAATTTTTGTATCAGTCAAAATGACTTGGAATGAAGAAGACTTGTTATTTGCACATTTAAAAGTAACCCAATTTGTTTCAATAAAAGTGTCTTCAGAATCAAGGAATAAGAAGAGATGGCCCCTAACAATGGAATGACAATGGTCAGCTACCAGTGAAGTGTGAGTTGTAGCCTAGACAACAATTTTATACAGACTGTCTGTTGCTAGCTTTATAGTAAGACCTATATGTGATTTCATGTCCATCAGCACTCTTCCTTGCATAATCCCCACAGATAGGTTTCCACAGATACACTTTTTTTTTAGGAGCTATTTAATGAAAAAGTCCTGATTCAGACAGTGGCTTGTTTGTGGAAGAGCAATGCTGCATCTGCACAAAACCACATTATCCACCTTGAAATTCACTTCTCATTGGAATAAATTGAAACCTAGAATACAAAAATATATCCAGAAATATTTTAATACAGATGCTACAAACATAAGTGTAATTCTGCATGAGCATTATCTGATTATCTAATTTCCCCACAGGAAAAAATATCTTTGTTACCTCTGCAGCATGTTTACATCACATGTGGGGCTGGCTATCCAAAATACATATTTAGAAAGGCTGCTTAAAATTTTATGGCTGCAGAATTCACTTTTCAATACCAAAGGTGCTCTGTCTTCTTCCAGTCAGGAATAACAAGAATAGCACAATTGATTCAGATGAAAGAAATCATGTTTTCCGATCTGTGTAATACAGAAAAAAAAAATAATTGTCTTTTATTTGTAAGCTTTTTGTATAACACTGATCCATAAAAAGCTTCTGGAACATGAGTTTGTATCCTTTTACTTGTGGCTCTCTCATTTTCAACAAACCAAGAATTTACCTGTCAATCTCACACTTCTATTCCCATTATACTAAGCCTTTCTGTATTTACCCATATTAAGTAGTATTCTTTTAGGCAAACAGTAACATATAAATGTGGTTATTGCAGAAATTTCCATATAATACTATTTGGCTGCTGAGATTTCTGTAATATCAGGTTATGGACATACATATGTAAAACTCACCAAGACTTTTAACTTCCTGAATGTACCAGTCAGTTTTAGAAACCATCAATAGCAACAGTCCTTGAGATTTTATTAATAATTGTTCAAGACTAATTTAGAGGTGCAAACAGCAATGCAAAGGCCCCTGACAGTGAGTAGGTATTTGCATAGCAAAATGAGTGTGTGTCCTTCTAGCTTAGTCTAAAGATAATTGGTTAATTAACTTTAAAATGTGTTGTTAACCTGATCATATAGTTAAGGTCAAACGTAAACCCAAATTCTGGGTTTATATTAGTTTGTGCATAGATACATGCATGTTTACATTTAGCACTATTTATACAATGTACATTCTGCAGAAAACAGATTATTTTAGAGGGTGAACAGTGACAGCAAAGCCTAGGGACGGAAGAACTGAAAAAAAAAATAGTTTTCTTTACATCAGTATAACTTATTATTCTTTAAAAGTCAAATGCCAAGATAAATCTTAATAAATCCTATGAGATTTTGTCACTATGCGATTTGAATAACTTGATCCTTTGTAAACTAGAAGTAAAACTATTGAAGTAAAATGTTAGAGAAAACAAGATTTATGTTAATAGACATTTAAATAGTACTTTTCTAGCCTTCCTCTGTAACTCTCAAAGGCCAACAAGGATTTACTTTTGTTGAGGAAACTCCAAGAGGATAGTTGGAAAGAGCTTGCTATAGAGATTCATCTGAGTTACTCTGTCATGGTATAGACCAGATGGGAGAAATAAAGGAAAGCCTTTTCTTCATAGGAGGGTCTTAGATCAGGTGATTATTTTGGCTAAGCTCTTCCCCAGTGCTTGAGGAAGTACAAATTCAATTGCCTTTAGAAAGAAACTATTACCCTTCCTTGGGTAAGTGACATTGTGACATATTTTGCAGATAACCATCATAGGAATGAAATAAAGATGGCATTTTAAGGGCAAGCTGAATTAGGACTCATACAACCAGGAAATTTCTCCTCTCAATTTGTTTGCTGCTGGTCTCATTTCCAGGTCCTGTCAGTAACAAGGTGGTACATGTGAACATGGTTGGCTGCACATACCAAAAAAGACAGAATGGCCTTTTCCATCAGCCATTTAAACTCCAGAAGTTCCTGCAGGCCAGTAAAACACCACCAGTGAAAAGAGACAAGACAAGCTTCTTCCTCTTCTTGTGTTTCATCAGTTTTGAAGCTAACCAGCGAAAGATACATATAACTTAATTCTCTTGCTTCACTAAAAATAGCAATAAATACTAATATGGGCTTTAAGTCTACCATCCATGCCCACACCCTAGGACCTTTACTCAGGCATCAACTCAGACCATCAGTTCCTGGCCAGGTGTGAGGGACCTCATACACATTGACTAGTGAACCGCTTGATGTTCACTAGTGAATCACTCCTCAATACACATCACATGGAGAACAGATGGCAAGATCACACAGAAAATGATAAGGAACAGGTGTAAAAAACAAGATTAAATTATTAGATACAGAATTTGTCCAGGGAAGTGTCAATAACGTCTTCTGTACATCTGTACTTGTAGATATCACACTTTGATCGCTCCGTTTTCCCGACCTTAGTCCTATACCTAAACAACACAGAATAATTTGTGCATACTCTTACAATCAACTTAAAACATTATACAAATTTTCCACAATCCCATGAATCCCATAAAATATCCCACTGTATGTTTGTTCTTTTCCGTAAGACCCATGACAATCCTGTTATCTTCCCTCATATCAGTTACAAAATTCTAGTTGAGCCTCTCTACTACTGCCTGTCAATCAGTGGCCTGGCAGTCCTAGTTATTGCTATTTTGCCATTATCTCCTGTTCATGTATCTGGGTTTATGTGTCTGGGTGGTTAATTTATTACTCTTTCTGCCTTTAGGTTTTGTGTTTGGTTTTTTTTAAATTATTTTTATGTTAAAAGGCTGTTAGTCATATATCCTCACAAATGAGATGCCTTTACATTCCTTGTGTTCACACGTCCTTATATTTCACATACACTTACATACATCAAACTTGAGTTTGTTTCTGAGTTTCTAAAAAAACATTCTGCTATTATTAATAGAGAACTTGAAGATACATTAGGGAATGCATGAGAATGTCACCACAATTAGAAATGATTCGCCAGTTGTATCAGTATTGGCTAACATAATTTGGTCTACATTTGAAGAGGACTGAGCTGCACAGACTAAGGAACTGGTATGGCCCTTCAAGATATTTACAATGACAGATGAATTGTATATGGCATAATTCACATATTTTTCAGGGAGGCAGAAATGCAATGGAGTTGAGACAGAGTAAGAAAACCCTTGCTATGTACAAAGTCCAAAATAATATAAAAAACAAAAACAAACCAAACCAAAACCAAAACAAAACACAAAAAAACCCCACCAAATTATGGTGTGCCTGGGAAACAGGAAGAAAGATAACCACTTGCTTAATGACTTCTCTGCAGGGAGACCATCTAGGGATTCATCCAGGCATCCAGAGGTTCAGTTTGAGGAGGGTTTAGTAAAGCACATATTCTGGAGTGATTCCAGAAGAGAAGGTGGCTGTCAGAGGAAGCATCACTTCCTCTAATACTATAAAAGTATGAGTGGGAAGAAATTCTACATTAAGTTTTCAGTTCTAGGCAACCTGCAGGGTGGAGACTTGAAAGCTGAAACCTTACAATTCTTCTTATAACGGCTAGTTTGAAAATGTCTGCAAAGCTTTTTAATTGTCCTCGTTTGAGTGGGAACCAAACAAATTCTTTTCAGTGATTTTACTTTTCAGCTCAGGTTTTCTAACTAACTACACTTTCTCAATTTAGTAGCATGTTTTGCAGACAGTGTCTGCTTCTAGCAGTGATAACACCCCATGTTTGGAGTTACTACCAATGATGGAATGCAGACCAAGGCCACTGCTAAAACTTGTGTATCACACTGATGGGTGCAGAAAGTGAAAGACTGCACCTGCGGGGAGGAGCGGACAGGACCTCACCAGGTGACCCCAAACTGATCAACGAGGTATTCCAGCCCATATACGTCATATCCAGTATATAAAGCTCAGGGGTCTCTCTCTCTCTCTCTCTCTGGGTCGGGATCTCTCTCTCTGGATCTCAGTGTCTCTGGCTCTTGCTTTTCCTCTCTTGAGGGGTTCTCCCCCTCAGAGCACCAAGGAGGACTTTGTCTATACTGCCTTCAATCCTGATTGGTGTGTTCATGAACCCGGTGTCAAAATCCAGCTCCTGAACACAGCTCCCGTCTGATGCAGGGCCCACTCTGGGGCTCTCTCAGTGCCAACTCCACAGCACCAGTGACAGTGACATAATTACCATCAGGGAAGTTGGATTCGGTACTGGTTTTGTACATATTTCTATATATTTCATCATTATTATTTTTCATTTTCATTAAACTGTTCTAGCATCTTTTTCTAATCACTAAGGGTCTTTGCCTTATTCCTTTTCTCTTCCCCTTTGTGGAGGGAGGGGGGTTAAAAGAGAGCATTTGTTGTTGGTCTGGGCTGCCCTGACCCTAAACCGTGACATTAATTTAAGATTTCAGGACTGGCCTTCCTTTGTAGAGACTTGCCAATGGGACAGGGTGTCATTGGATTTTATGAAACAAATTTTGCATCTAGTTTCAAGAGTAGTGGGTTACAGTCCCTCTGAAATTCTGGTCAGTGTCATAAATGTGTGAAGTTGGATGGTGATTATTGAATTAGTGTTCTTCAAAAAATGACTGCTAAAATAACTGAATAGATATAATACAATGCAAATAATTATTTTTTTTTTCATTCATTCCATTAAAAAAGTATTAGAATGTTTCATTTTTATATGATATCTTTGTGAACAGCTAACTTTTATACATGCAGCTTCCCTCCTTACCTTTATTTTAATCAGTGAGTTACTTAGAATAAATGTCATAACCCAGAATGGCCATAAGATGAAAACCAGACTTTGTAAAAAAAACAGATTTCAAAATTTCCTCTTCACTCACTGAAGGGTTGTACTGCAGAAAAAAAAAAAAAAAAAGAGGAAAAAAAAGCATTCCCCGTGTATACTCCATTATACAATTGTAAATAAGTCATTTAGAAAACAAAACCATAAATAGAAGTCTCAGAAAAGGATAAATGGAATGGAAGATATTTTATCTTTGTTTGCTTACATAGATGTCCTAAACAGTAGAAAATTCTATGTGAGCCTTTCCTTCTCATTTTTATTATAACTTAATAAAACTGTGCACTTTTCTTTGTTTTATTACCTCCATTTATTAAAGATTTTTAAGGAAAGATATGTTTATATCATCATCTTTGCCTTGAAGCTGTGTATAAAGATGGCAGACATTGTTGTGAAGAAATACATGACAAAAATCAATGAAAGTGGTCTTTCTGGATCTTTCACAGACTTGAAAAAAAATCCATGTACAAAATGGATGTAAGAAATTTTACAAAATCCATGTACAAAATCTATGTAAGAAATTTTAGGATCAGTGTGGATATCTTTTGTCAAGTATTTAATTTTTGTGCTTTTAAAAGTATTAAATGGTTACTTGTCTAAAACACTGATAAACTACCATACTTTGTCCCATCATAAGAGAGCGGAACTTCTCTCTAGTATCTGATGCTGGTACTCTTTTCCCTAATATTTTATTAACTGTGAATCTGTATTTAATGAACACTTGGACATTTCTCAACAGAATCTGTGTTTTCCTTTTTGCTTATTTAAAAAAAAACAAACAAAAAATCCTGAATATTTTCCATTTAATATTCATCTTAATTTAAAGATATTTTAATTATTTTCTGTATCTTTTCTGAGACATTGTATCACTGCATCCTATTCCAAACATGCCTTTGTTAAATATCATTCTGTCATCCCCTGTTTTTTACATGTCTTTGGGGGAGCACTGATGGAGCAAATAAAGGTGAAGAAATGTTCGGTGAACGTAAAAAAAGTATTACAACACGTGACTAGTCAAATGTTTGAATAGGCTTGAAGGAACGATGTGAGATCATACTTGTGCAGTATCTGTGGATTTTTATCCACCTATGTTGTTTATAAATTACCTGATGAGTTATCAGGTATTTTGGTATTAAATTTTAAAACAAGAATACAAAACAGATAAGATACTAATATTTAAAACCCATGTTTCCAATCTCTTCTGATTCTCAGCTCCCTGGAAAGGGTAAGATTTATTCCACAGAAATATATTTTTAAAATAAATAAATGAACCCCACAACAAACAAACAAACCAAACAAAAGCAACAACAAAAAACCACTCAACTCAACAAACAAAAATCAGGAAAACCTGATTATGTTCATGAGTATACAACCCTCAGTTATAGATAACGAAATAGTGAAATTAACTTTCATTATTGAGTTTCAGTGTTGAATTTTATCAACCTTAAAAGCAACATGGTGCAGAACAGAAGATAAATTTCTATCAATTAATTGTTTTATGAAAACCCGATAAAGAAGGACTCTCCATGAACCACTTAAATGATTCATATAAATATAACATATGCATGTAACTGCACTTATAGTTCTATGTTGAAGGATATTAATGCTTGCCATCAATCAAAAACCTGGTTAGAGTTGATATGTGAGTTACATTCATAGGATCATAGAATCATAGAATGTTTAGGGCTGGAAGGGACCTCCAAAGGTCATCTAGTCCAGCCCCCCTGCAGTGAGAAGGGACACCCTTAACTAGACCAGGCTGCTCAGAGCCTTGTCCAACCTCACCTTGAATATCTCCAGAGCTGGTGCCCCAACCACCTCCCTGGGGAGCCTATTCCACTGATCCACTACCCTCAAAGTAAAGTACTTCTTCCTGATATCTAGACTAAATCTACTCTTCTCTAATTTAAATCCATTACCCCTTATCCTTTCACTACAGGCCCTCATAAACAGCCCCTCTCCAGCCTTCCTCTAGGCCCCCTTCAGCTACTGGAAGGTGGCTATAAAGTCTCCTCTGGAACCTTCTCTTGTCCATGCTGAACAACCCCAGCTCCTTCAGCCTGTCCTCATAAGAGAGGTGTTTCAGCCCTCTGATCATCTTTGTGGCCCTCCTCTGGACCTGCTCCATCAGCTCCATGTCTTTCTTATGTTGAGGGCTCCAGAACTGGATGCAATACTCCAGGTGAGTTCTCACCAGAGCAGAGTAGAGGGGCAGAATCTCTTCTCTCTATCTGCTGGCCACACGTCTCTTGATGCAGCCCAGTATACAATTGGCCTTCTTGACTGAAAGTGCACACTGCTGGCTCATGTCCAGCTTCTCATCCACCAACACCCCTAGTCCTTTTCTGCAGAGCTGCTTTCCAGCACCTCATCTTTCAGCCTGTATTGATAGTGAGGGTTGCTCCGACCAAGGTGCAGGACTCTGTACTTACTCTTGAACCTCATGAGGTTCACCTGGGCCCACCTCTCCAGCCTACCCAGTTCCCTTTGGATGACATCCCATCCCTCCAGCCTTTTGACAGCACCACTCAGCTTGGTGTCATCTGCGAACCTGCTGATGGTGCTCTCAATCCCATTGTCAATATCATTAATGAAGATAAGTCTGAATGAAACAACAGCAGAACGTTTATTTTATTTAGGAATAGCCAATACAATAGAAGCCAGGGATAAAAAATAAATTAAGGATAACATTTTTGCAACATCTAGCATCTGAGCATCTTGTCTAAACTTGTTGCTCAGCTTTTTCTATAAATAAGAATATAAAAATAGCTCATTCCAGCCTTCTAAAATAAGGTAGGTAACAAAAGCTTCATTCTGGTAGCATTTGTTTGTTTTCTACAGCGTTGTGATTCCCAGCCACAGGTAGGATTCAGCTGCCCTAATTTAGAAGTGTAGAAGCTGTCTGAAGTTTAAGACACTTTTAAAAATAGTTAGGTCAGTTAAATCACTGTGAACAAGGAGATTTCAGCAGAGATAACAATGATATGATGAATTATCCCTTTAACAAAAATAGTATGACAATGATATACAACTATTATTTTTGTACCTGTAGTAACAGGATAACACAGGAACTGTTAGTCTTAGTCTAGTGCATGAACCAATATAAGTAATATTTTTTTAATCTGGCTTTTTTTCCCAATATTCCTGAATTCTCCTCATGTCTTCCCACTAAAAATTTATGAAGGCTCTATAAGAAGGAGCAGAGACTTTCTAGTCACTTTGCAGTAAGTTCTACCTCCTCCTCTTTCCTTCTGTTCTGCAGTAAAAGGGTCATAGATTGAGTTTAGATGGCCAGGACGTGTTTGGCCAGACCCCAGTTTTTGGTTGCCTGATCTAGCAATAGTTACTACAGAGAGGTCTTTAAAAACTATTTGTATATATATACTGTCTGTATATGTATGTGTGTGTACAATGTATGTCCCATCATACGCATGTACATGTATGTATATAAACATGTATACATGTGTTAAAACAATCATCTATTTTTTTACAGCAACACACAAGCAGCAAGGTAATTTAAGTGATCAGAGCACTAAAGCAGGACACTAAGTTCCTGACTTCAGAGACTTCTGTCATACTCCTGACTCCAAGATTAAGTTGTTTACACTGTTTCCCTTCTTATAGTGTTGTGTATTGTGTTTATTCATAACATAACACTTTAGGTGTGAAGGACTGAATCTTACTCTAATTGAAGTTTCTGACTCTAAGTGCCTACACCTGCACTGGAGTTAGTCATTTGACAGTGAAAAATAAGCAGCTCAAAGGTAGATGTTAACTTGGTAAACAGCTACATCTGGTCATAATACCTTGATTTTAGTTGGAAATTCTCAAACTTCAGTTATTCATCAAAATAGACAAACATGAGTTAACTGCCATTCTAGCGAACTGCTCTTCACAGATGGGAGTAAATAAAAAGTTCTCTATTATCATTACTCCTCAGATGTTGGGAAAAATACATGCACCAGGTCTGAAAGGCAAAAATAGAAGGACAGCAAAAAGTGCCCAGTGGTTTATCAATAAACTGACACATACTGTTACATGAAAGATCATTTGCTGATATTTCTTAATGCTGTATGAATAATAAACTGGACATCCATAATCAAATATTAGTAACCCAGCTAATCCCAAATCAGTGCCTTAAAGTAACTAAAAGGGGAACAATACTGAAATAATAATGTTCCAGTTATTCTTTCTGTCTAATTGATAATATTCCAGAAATGGAAATAAAATACTGCTCTGTTAGTCATACCATCCAAGGGTCAGTCCCATAAGGTGTCATTAGACATATTTTTATATTATTCTTCTCACATTCAATAAAATGATTTTTGATTGGACAATGAAATGAAGTATGAATTAATGCAGAATTACAGTGAGAGTTAATGGACTTATTTTTCCGTGTACCTGATAGGTTGGTACACTTCTACAAAATCTTAAACAACCACCTACTGGTAAAAGATTGCTTTCTAACTTTATTTTTCTATACAGATTTATGAATTCAGATTCTGATTGAAGTGTTAGAGCTCCTTTATGACTGTCAACATTTACTCTTTATTCTAGGTCAATTCATATTTTCTTGGAGTTTCCTGTATATTTGCAGATGTCTTATTTTTCAGAGGACAATTATTCTATGTAAAAATGAGATGTATCAGTAGTTGTGACCTCTCTGTCATTGGCCCTTGCTGATAAATTTTTCAAAGGAACTCTGTCAACGAGTTGGGACTGAGGGAGGATAAACTTTGTGGAAGGAAATCTATCACACAATGAACTGAGCTTAGAGCTTTCTTATTACAAGACATGAAAAAATTAATGGTTTGAGTGTGAAGCGTATTTTTTTACCCAGAGAATGACTTGGGGCATAACAGACTGCACTCAGGAATCTTCTGTTACTTTAGTCAATGTGTTATGTGTTTGCTTTCATTTTCTGCCAAAATATAGTCCTAATTTTTCAAGCATTTACTTTTACTTTCAGTCAGAAAATAACATTTAGAAATGCAATATATTTCCCACTTTCTAGCTTAAGCCGTAAAACTTGTTTTGTATCCTTGTCCACAGAAAAAAAATATGTTTTAAACTGCCAAGAAACCCACCTGATCTATTCGCAAATATCCCATCATAGCTCAGTATAATATATACAGGTCTCAGCCTTAGAGGATTCAATGACTAAAACAGTAAAAGAATGGGATTATTACTTATAAAAAGTAAAAGTAATAGATAAGTACAGGAAGTACTGGAATTGCACTTCTTTGTTTTTGCATAGTCCAATATGTATTGCAGAGGAGAAAAAAGGGACATCATAGTCTTTTTTTTAGCACCAAACAAAGACTAAATTAAATAAACTAAAACTAATTTAAATAGCTATGGGAAAACCTAGTAGAGTGGTATAATTCTTCCATCTCATCAGACAATTAATTTGACTTCATAATGGCACTGAAGACACACAATGAAGAATAGAATGTAAGATAACTTTCCATACAACAATTAAGTAAACCAACAATTTCTGGGTATTGGGAACAAATATATACCATTATTTCAAATCAGAGTCTTTATCAAGGGAAAAGGAGCAAAAATAAAAGATAGTGAAACACTCTACAGTTATTCAGAACAGCAATTTTAGTTGTTTGAAAAAAAAAACAAACAAACCACCACATTTATTATAAAGTCATTAATCATACATTCTCATAAGTGACACATAGGCACAAGTTGCCCAGAGAGGTGGTACATGTCCCCTCACTAGAAATATTCAAGACAAGGTTGGAATGGGATCTGAGCAATCTGATCTGGTGGTGAAAGATGTCTCTGCTCATGGAAAGGAGGCCAACAGGATGACCTTTAAAGGTCCTTTCAGTCCCAAAGCTTTCTATTATTCTTTGATTGCATCAGACTGCAATAAAATTGTATATAAATCCTGGAATATCACTGAAGTGATTTTTATTAGTGTACATATATGTTTATATGTACAATAACATTATATTGTTAGAAAATGTATTTATGAGGGTCACTCATGAAGAAGATCAGCTTGAGTCAATAGCTCCTAATTGATCAATTGCTAATTCCTTTAATACTCAGGAATGAACAGAAGCATCATGAGGATAATGTGATATGTCCCCATCACAACCTGGTAATACTCAGTAGAACCTTTCTGAGTCATATTTACCTCTTGTGCTAAGGGTTGGTGGTGTACATCCAGCCTGACACCACAATGCGCAGGAACAGGGGGTTTGCTTCTCAATACTGTGGTGCACAGTACTCCTCAGTGGGGATTGCCCTGGCTGCTAATCAGACATGGGTTTTATGGGTTCACAGAATCACAGAATGTTAGGGGTTGGAAGGGACCTAGAAGATCATCTAGTCCAATCCCCCTGCCAGAACAGGATTACCTAGACCAAGTCACCCAGGAACAGATCCAGGCGGGTCTTGAGTGTTTCCAGAGAAGGAGACTCCACAACCTCCCTGGGGAGCCCATTGCAGAACTCTGTCACCCTCACTGTGAAAAAGTTTTTCCTTTTGCTTCCCCTAAACGTCTTGTGCTCCAACATGCACCCATTGCCTCTCATCCTGTCATTGGATGACATTAAGAGGAGTCTGGCTCCATCCTCCCTACACTCACCTTTAACATATTTAAGACAGTGATGAGGTCCCCCCTCAGTCTCCTCTTCTCCAGCTCTCACAGCTTCTCCTCATAAGGGAGATGCTCCACTCCCTTAATCATCTTGGTGGCCCTGTGCTGGACTCTCTCCAGCAAATCTCTA
>JANHGL010008594.1:2752-20335 GCA_024611195.1 Ceyx melanurus
AAGTCACCCAGGAACAGATCCAGGTGGGTCTTAAGTGTCTCCAGAGATGGAGACTCCACAACCTCCCTGGGCAGCCCTGTGATCTCCTGGAGCCAGTGGACCCACTGATTTCCCTGGGCCACTCTGGGGCTGTCAGCCTCTGCCCCCATGCCCTGTCCATCCCACAGGGATGGCAGCTCTGGCAGGATCTTCTTTATCGGTTTTAAGCTACAGGGATTGTAGCTTTTATCCCAATACTTTGCAAAAAACCTGTTTTAAGTATTTTGAAAATGTTCCAAAAGAAAAAATCATGTAATTTGGCATCTTTGCAAATCCATGTTAATGATTCTGGTAGAAATCATGATAAAATAACATGATAAACAAACAGAAAGTTTAGTGCTGCAGCCAAAAGTTCTGGAGCACAAGAAAATTCCACTCATCTTTCTATGGAATAATTTGGGGTAAAGAGGGATTTTTTTTCTTTTCTTTTCTTCTTTCTTTGTTTTGTTTTTGTTTTCCTACTAGGATATCTTGGGGTTTATATTAGTTCTTGCAACCTGGAGGGTGGGGAGAAGACCTGCCCTGCAAAGAGCCCTGAATTTCTCCTGTTACCTGCTCTCTGCCTGCCTGCAGCTCAGCTCTTAGGTAGAAGTATCATCTGTCTAACAACATTTCTGCCTGCTGCTGCACTGGTGTGTAGTTAATGTTATGAAGCCAGTTTTTAACAGAATGCCTACTTTTGCATTGTCATCTTGCTCTCTGTCAAGTGTCTGATTTTATTCCATTCCTTTTTTCTTTTAGCAGATGGAGAACATTACTCTCCTTAACTTGTTTTTTTTTTTTTGTAATGTGAAGTTGATATCCTCAATTAATACCCTAATCTGTTTTCTAATTAATTCCCTGTGGTTTTCCTGCCTCTTTGCTGGTACATTGAATCCTGAGTGCAATTGTGTAAACTCAGTAATTTGATTATTTAAAGGAGAAGTGATGAATGTCATGGCAGAGGTGGAAGTCTTTAGGAAATGTGGAATTTCAGGAAGCAGATGGATTCTATCTCTGTGCTTTAAAATAGGGGGTACAAACGTGCACTGCTAATAATACAGTCAGCTGAGATACAGGCAGAGTCCTGTCAACCAGTCCTGAAGAGAGCTGCCCTGCTAGAAATCTGACACATGCTCTCCTACAGCACTGGTTGTATTTTTGGATGCAGATGAAATGGCAGAGTGGGTATCAAAACAGCAGCATTCCATGGTGGGGGTTTATGCAGCATTTCTTTTATCACTTGTTTCCAGTAGAGGCAACAGTTGATTAGACACTGCACAAATGAAGGGATCTCCTTGCTGCTTGAAAATAGTTTGGGCTGCTTCTTGGGGAAGTAGCTTGAGGTGATTTTGCTGACCTTTCTTTGGGGTTATTTGACACTAAGCCCAGGACATTGCACCTAATCATTTAATTCTATTGTATTATTATTAATATATGTATTATAATGTATTATTTGAAAATATTAATATAAATAAATAATAGTGATGATGAACAAAACCAGCAACAACCACCTAATAACAACAAAACAAAACCAACCAAAAAACCCAAACAAGACAACACAAAAAAAACCCCAAGATACTTAAGTTTAAGTATCTTGAATGAAATAGTTTCCTTTATGAAGGCTACAATGAAAACATTTGGGATATTTCCTTACCACTGTGTCCCACTAAATAGAAGTTTTAAAATTGCATGGTAACTGTGATCACAGCATCTTGCTGATGTTCCCTCTTGCCCTAAAGAAAAATAATAATCATAGTGGAAAAGAGAACTTGTATCTCTAGAATTAGGGAGTCATCAATGCAGTAATTACAGTAGTTGAAATACATTTTGGAAATTTATTTTCAGTTATAAAAGCTTCAAGCCTTTGAGCAAATTGGAGAATTATCACATCTAGCCTGCTGTGGCAGAGCCACTCTCATCCTCCAACTTAAACACACTGCAACAGAAATTTCTCTCCTGTTTTAGGTTTCCTTTTGCACAGCTCGGGTCATTATTTTTGCATTTTGAGAAGATTGTGTCACACACTTCATTGTGACATCAACCCAGTATGGCTGAGAGGGAAAAATACACTGCAAATTTTGTAGGCATCAGTTTTTATCAAATACTTTGCTTCAGTCCTACAGTTCTTTGGAGTCTGGGGGTTCTGTGATAACACAGTCAATATGCAAAAGGCAACAGTGACTCCTCTCTCCAAAATCTATCAATTGCCAATGGGAATATCAATTGTCAATGGGAATGACTCTGTGTCCCAGTTCCTGTAGCAGTCTATCCAGAAAAAGTACCTTGCACTCCTTAACTGCAGACTCAGCACACAAAATAAATATCATCTTTTTCATCCTTTGCAGTCCCAGACCCCCTTGTTTTGAAGATCCTGACAGATCGTTTAAATGCCCTGGACTGCCTGACCAATGGCTGGGTGCTTTATGGCTTCCCAAGAGACATCGAGCAGGGAGAAGAGATGCAAAAATCACATATTACTCCAAACAGGTAAGACATAAATTCAGCAGTCGTGACATTACATAGAGGAAAAACTTGTTTATGAAAAGATCCGGGTCTTTATTGACATTGTATAGGCTGTTGCACCTTGTTTGTTTATTCCTTCCTTAGCTAGAAGAGGGGTCTTGCTCCTGGAGAGTAGGAAATAGAGCTTTGGCCTTACAAATCCTCCAGATGGCCAGACTGTGGGAGAGAGAAGAGGTTTGTTCTTCTGGTTATTTGTTTGAGTTGCCTCTAAAGGCAAGCCGTGAGAAATGGATTAAAGTTTGGATTACATCAGAAGGTGTATTTTATTTGCAGCAGGAGGGAGGATCTGCATCTTTTTTTCTTTAGCATTGGCATAATATCATGGAACTATATTAGTATTGCAGGGAGCTTGTTAGGAGACTTCTGGGTTTTGTGAAATAATTAAAAACAACACGAGAATTACATTTTATTTGAGCTATAATGAAGTGTTCAGAAATGTAATATAAGAGAAATGAGCATCAAAAGAGAACTGTTATGACTGCCAGGCAAATAAAATGGAGTTACTCTTTACAGCTGCTGCAAAGGTGGTGAGGATTTGAAATGCTGGTGTAGTCATGAAAGCTGAGAGGCTTCTTCATTCCTCTCCAGGGGTTCCTGGTTCAGTCCACACCACTGCCTGACACAGTGGCCATTCCAGAGGTGTACACTGGGAATTTGTAGTCTTTGCATTTCCAGGAAGCTTTTTCTTATCTAAAAACTACTGGCAGAAAAGGTATATTACATATATAAGCATTTAAGTTGGCAAAGTTACTTTTCCTGTGGCTTCTGTGTGTTGCCCTCAGTGCCCTCCCCAGTGCCCAGACAGGGTATATTGGAGTGATGGAAACCTGTAAGATGGAGGTGGAGAGGGAAAAGAGGAGGGGAGGAACTGTCAGCCATGCCATGAAGGTTTAAAAATCCAAGTATAATAAGACAAAATGCATCTTAAACAGGAATGCATTTCATGAAAACAGGGAGAATGTTGAAACTTCTGCTAGATTCAGTTAAATCACATTTCCCTTGGATTACTCTTGGTGTGCACTGGGAAGGTAGATCCTGAGTCCCTAACTATCTGAGTACCCAAGGTCAGTGTGGATACTCCAGGGTGTACATCCAGTATGGGATGAAGAAAGACTCCATCAGTGAGGAAGAGCAACTCTTGGTATAATTGTATGTGTGGCAGTTTGGCACTGACCCTTCTGCTCAGGTTGCCTGTTCTTGGAAGAGCTCTGCACATTCCTATCAAGCTGGGAATTTGGCCCCTGCTATTTTATACAGGGGTTGAAATAAGGGACGAAAATAGACATTGTGCTAGCTGATTGATTTTGGAACTGATGTTTTCCATGAAGCAGGTATATGAGGGAGAGAGTGTGCTTAGAAAAAAAAAAGGACATATTGCAGCATAGGATAGCAGGGTAGTAATTCAGTTTCAGTTGTGATGCTAGTTATAAAACACTATCTGCAGAGGTGGTGTTTCTGACATCAGGAGAAAAACCTGATAGAATTATAGCCTTGAAATCAATCTGGGAATAGGATGCAGAAATCTATAAATCAGACACAGAACAATCTACAAAGTCTCATTTTTAGGAGGTCTCTGTTGATGAAATTAGATTAAAATAAATTTACATATATATCAAGTTTATTATTAAAATCTAGTCACATCAGTAAACAAAATTATTTGTGAAAGAGTGTGTTACTCTGTGTTTTGAACTCAACGTAGACCTCTTTGGCTGATCAGAACACAGAGTTATTGTCTGCTTGTCAAGTCACAAATCTATTCCTTAGAGCTAATAAATGGTTAGTGTTCAAATACTATGTTTTATCTGACTCCCACCTCATAAAGCCAGTACACATAATACTAAATTATGCAGCATTGAGCAGGATCAGTCTCCTGACTCCTGCATCTTATGAAAAGAAAAACAAACCTAGTAATTGATGGTGGAAAAGAAGGAAAATAAAGTTATTTGAAAACAAACAAAATGGGCTATAAAGTTTGTTAAAATGTAATAATAATAAAAAAAAACCACCTCATACAGCATCAGCCACTGCATCCAAAGAACTGCCTTGAAAGAAAAAGGAAAATAATTCATTTTCCACTGAAAAAGTAAGGTACAGGGCTCTCTGATTTAGAAGTTGCAGTAGAGCGAAGGCTGGCTCCCAGCTACAGGAAAACATGCCTGTATCAGACAAAACCTGTCTACCAAAAAAACTTCTTTTTCTGTTCTCAGAGAAGTCTTGTATCGCTTTCTGCGCTCCTCCCTGTGAAGCAGTTACTGCTTAAGTGGACAGGATCCTAATCGCATTGAACTGTGGCAGCCTTTAGGGCAAATAAGGAGCTGAATCTATTAGTGGGCGCTCAGCTATCTGCTAAAGAGCACCATTAACCACTTAGTGCCTTCGGGAACTGGCAAGCCTAACTCTATTACAGGCTGGCATCCGAAGCTCAGAACTACTAATGCAAAAGACTGAGTTCGGTTCCTCATCCAGATGAGTGTAAAAAGCTCTTTTAGCTGGCTTTTAATTGTTAACACTTGGACAACAATAAGAAAAATACAGTAGATCCATGGATAGCTCTAATATACCAAAAGCTCTTAATAGCTACCAAAATCAAATCAAACCAATCTCAAACTTAGAGTTAGAATAAGGTTCAGCAGCAGTGTCATCTGTTCTGTGTCTTGTCAAGAGCTGGTTCACAACCAGCTGTCTGCTGGGCCCAGGCCAGCTCAGGGCAATCAGCAGTTTAAGGGTTCCCTGAGCCAGAGGCTGATCTGGACAACTGTCTAATAGCCCATTTTTAATTGACTTTATGACCTGTTTTTCAACACTGTACTTTTAGCCTTCTCCAACTCATATAGAAAGGAGTTTCACTTTCAATATATGAAAATATTCCTTTTTTAAAATTTTTCTTCTATTGAGAAACAGTTCTTGTTCATGTCTCCTAAAACTCCTTTTATAAGCCTCTTGTATATTCCTGTTCACTCATCTCTTTCCCAGGAAAAGAACTGTGGTCTGTTTATCTTCCCTTTCCTAGACATCATTTCACTCTTCTGATCCTCCCAGCTCCCTGTTCTCTTCCTTCTCTAGTGATTCTCAGCTGTTTCTTCACTGAGGTGGAACACCCAGAACTGCATCCTGTGTGCTGGATGTACAGATAGGAGCATAAACATCGTGTATTTTGATCTTAGCTCTGTTACCCATCATTGCTGATATATTCTTCTAGATGTTCTTTTGATAGGTTCTGGAAGAGTGTCTTGTAGACTGTGGTAGCTGCAGTGTCTCCTGCAGAAATCACTGTCACTAATCTCAGCTGAGGGAAACAAACCCCACCAGGAGACTAAAGACCCTTTAACTCAAGATCTTCATAGTTAAAACCGTAGCCAGGTTTGTGTGAGACTTCTCAAGCCAATAAAATGAACTCTCCCTTCTGTGCCCATGGGATCTGCTGTTAAGCACATCCTGGGATTCCCAGTTCCTCTGTTCCATCGTTGCTTTGTTTTCTTCCATCAGATCTGAATCCAGGGTCGATTGTTTTCCATGGCAGTATTGATTAATCACATTACAGAGGTTTCTACAAACAATACAAGTGGACAGACAAAGCTGGACAAGGATGAGCTTGAGGTTTGACCAATGATACATCTATAATATAATTTAAATACTAATTTTTTCCAATATCAGTTTTTTCTTTCCCAGGAGAGAAAATAAGCAGCAGTAGTTTCTCCAGTGCCAGTTTTCCAGCAGTGGTTGGTTTGGTTGGCTGCCTTCTGATTATGTCATCTTTTTACAGAATATATTTAAAGCTGCATTTTCATCACACTACTAGGAACCTGTATTCAAACAGTTTAGGATAATCAAGTTCCTAATTCCTGAGGTAGAAGCTGAGTATGTTGAAATGGGATAATCAGAATGGGAAAAAAAGATTTTTAAAAACCATTTTTTTTTTGCTTAAACTATTTGGGCTTTACATGGGGCTTTCATATTTCTGCAGCTGATCCCAGTGTGGATTAGGGATAATAAACAGCCTATTAATGGAGGCCTGAACTAGGAAATGGAGTTTGAAGCAGCAGCAAAATTCAATGGCTGACGAAGGTTAATAACTCCATTACTATCAGCTCTATCTTTTAGCCGTTTGAAGAGCTGGGTGTTAGCCTTATCTTACTCCTCATTAATTGAGCTAATAGAACCCCAGTGACCCGACCATGCTGCCATTATCTGAGAGTTTACCAGACATGGTCTGGAATACTTATCACTGAATATGGATTCCTCAGATTCTTTTTTATATCAGAAATTTATTTTTTTTTAAAGATTGTCTGTCTTCATTTTTCTTTTTTTCTTTTCATTTCTTTGCTGTCTTCTGTAACAGCTACATATTTGGAAATTAAATGTAAATGACTTAATTAAAATCCCATCAAGGAACAAGCTCAGTCCCAAAATAGTTGCATCAAGGAAACATAATGGTGATTGAATTATTCTGACATGGAAAAATCTTACAGGGCATTTTTAAAACTTTGGCCTAATTTAAATGATGGATATTGTGTATTTATAATAGATGTGTTTTTAATTGATGGCATACAAAAATCTGATGAGTAACAAAGATGAAATGTTATAATTATACCTTATTTTCTCCTCATTTTCAAGGGGGAAAAAAAAAAAACAACAAACCCAAAACAACAGAAAAATGATGTGGTAATCAAGATACTAAATCAGTGCAATAAAATTTGCCTGCACCAGGGACAGAAACTGTGGGAAAAGTCCAAGTGACCTAAGTAGGATTTGGCTTAATTTATGAAGAAAGTAGCAAAAATAATAGACCAGTTCTGTTTCAAGCCTTCACATGTTTTGTCTCTTCTGATTAGAGAGCATCTCATTGTTACCAGAGCCATGATGAGGGTACTGGTTTCCTGACCGTTGTCTTCACTAATGCTAATTGGTTTCCTTTAATTATCACTTTGCCTATCACTGCTCCCATGGCATCGAGTCTCTCCCTCCTCCCTCACCTGTTCCAAGTCAGACCCACTGGGTTGGAGAAAATGAAGGGGCAGGACAGTGGAAGCTAAAGGGGCAGGATCTTCTTGAGGTCAGGGGAGTGGTTATGAAATAGAAATGTATTTTGGAATGTAGGTGATGAATTCTTTGCCTCCCCCGCTCCCGGGGAGGTGCTCACCCTCTTAGCTGTGCTGCCCAGGCACTGAGACACCCAGAGCCATGCTCTGGCCAATGGATAAGAAGGTTTTTCCCCATCCAGTTTGATTACAGCTTGTGCTTCCTGGGCAAAAAGAACAAATCTTCCCCTCTCCAGGACTGGTAAATCACTTGTCTGCTCCACAGAGTCAGTGGGATGTGTTTAATCCACACTTGCTACCCCTGTAGCCTTTTTTGAGCTACAATAATTCAGTCCTTGTGTTAGCATTTGATGCGTTTTGAGACTTCACCTTGTTCATTGACGAGATTTTAATTAAGCCATTTACCTTTGTTTCCTGATTTGCCTGTGTTGCAAGAGGCATCACTGAGCACTCCATAATGGGCAGAATACATCAGGGAAGCTCCTATTACCTTGTGTGTAGCAGCTGTGCATAAAAAGCTATACATTGCTCTCACACCCATGGGCTGCTTAACAGTGACAACTAATTCTCCACGTGCAGTGCAAAAAGCTGCACACACACAGTCTGGAGCCCTCCACAGAGCTGCTGGAATCAGCTCCTCAGGCAGCTTGCTGAGGTTTGGCCATTGGTGGGGAATCAATATTCCCTGTTCTCTCTCCTTTCCTTAGTAGAATGTGCTCTGTTTTCCCTCATAACATAATGCTAATGTGAACAGAAGCTATTGCTGTTAAATAATCCAATAGATGGGCAGTTGGGTGATGACAGCCAAAAGATGACATCATTTCTGCTGCACCTCCTGTCTGACCTATATTGGTGCCATAAGAACCTTTCTATCCTGGGGAAAGGTGTTAATATGCATCTTGAGCCAACAATAGCAAAGCATCAAATGCCATTTAAAAATCCTTCTATTGGTTTTCTGTAGGATGCTGCATTTGCTGTCATAAGCTTATTCTGCTCCAAAAAGAATAGGAGGTATATTTGGCTTCAGTTGTGGGAGGCAGGTATTTTTAGAAGTGACCTCATACCAGCTCCCTTTGATGGCTGGAGTTTGTTTGGTGAAATCCTGGAGACAGCAATTAAGAAGATCTCTGATCTCAGCAAGCTTCCTAAGTCTCCAGGAAGAGAAAAAAAGATTAAAACTTCTACTTCTGAGTCAAAAGTTTTATTTTTTAAGGACCCCAAACCACATGTGCAATCTTTTCATTCTTTTTGCTTCTGAGGAGGGCTATTTTTCTGCAGCAATGAGGGGACATGGCACCCTGGTTGCCCTTATGGTGAAACCCTTTTTCTCAGAAAAGGCTACTTTTCCCATCTTGTCCAAGTCTGGCTACCACTGACACCCCAAACTCTGCTTTCTCCACATAGGAACAGATAGAGTCAAACTGAAAGCACTGGGCTTAATATTAATGTTTCCATTGCTGCTTCACAACATTCCATGAAGTATCCACACTTTCAAGGAGAGCTCCTAGCTCCTCTTTTGGCTGCCAAAATTAGATGTCTGCGCAGCAGGAGCAATTTTGAACAAGGTGACTTTGGGTAGGTGACATTGGGTCGTATTTGAATCTTGAAGAGCCAAAGGACTTTGAATGATTACAAATTCAATGTTACAGGAAGCTTTCTAGAAGCTTGAATAGCAGAGTGTCATTGGGGAAGAGTGAGCTAAATCAGGCAATGCTTCAGAAAGACTGAAGATCCAAGAAGACCTGATTTTGTCTGCTACCCACAATAGAAAAGGGAGGGCTGTCTAGAGTTGTCAAGCATCTCACATTGTGTTGACCTCTTACCATTTACTTCAGCTCGTGGTAGCAAAAGTTGGCTGAATATTATTCTGAGTAAATGTAGAAAGGTCACCCTTACATCTGTACAGGTTAAAACTGAGTTTATGAAAGTCTGTTCCTGCATTTGCTGTCTGATATTGAGAGCACGGGGGGCAGCACTTTTAGAGCAACTACATTACCAATGTACGTTACCCTTGAACTTACCAGCATTCAGGAATTCTGGAGTTAAAACTCAGGACAAGACTGTGCCAGCTGTGCTCTGCCTTCGTAGTCTCTTTGGACCCAAGAGTAATCCCAGAGCAAGCCATTACTCAGAGCTGGTGTGGCTGGCACGGGTGGCCCGTGCTGAAAACCAGAGCCAGCACAGGCATAATGCTGCTCGCTTAGCTTCTCCAAGCTGAAGATCTGGGAAGACAAGTGCATCAGTCTGTAGCAAATAGAAGATGGCTTGGGTGATTAAAACTGTCAGGTAATATTGCATATTGAATGGAGACTAGTTTGTCATCACCGTGAGGATTAGAAAGTGTAATCTTCATTAAAACATCAGTGGATTTACTGCTGTTTGCCTTGGAACAAGATATTTGCTCAGAATTTTCTAGTAAGTAAATTCAGCAAGTGCAGGGCAATTTAAAAGAGCAGAGCTGAATAGTGTCATAGCAGGGAAGATGTGGGAATGATCCCTTATGTCTGACAGATGCACTGGATCTAATTCTGTTGGCCTGGATCACCTGCAGTCACATAAATGTATTAATCACCATCACTTAAATTGGCTTCCTTTGGCTCAGGTGTAAGTGGTGACCCAGTGTTTTTGTGCTGTGTGAGGATCATATTTTCTGTCCCTAAATACAATATGTTTACAAAATTCTGGGTTCTAGAACTCTCTCTACAATTTATTGTAGAGTAACAATTTATTTTAACCTAATAATGCTGCTACTTTTGTGAACATAATTGAAGATTTTAGACCAAGTGTATAGGAAAGGTTCCTCCTCACATACTTGCAGTGAAATCAAAAGGATTTCTATTGGCCAGGAATGTACCCCAAAGTTAAAGAAAATAGAAAGAAAAGAATCACTTGGGGTCTTCAGTTTGACACAGCTTTGTCTTGGCAATGTTTGCAGTAGAACACTGAACTGCCAAAGCTGGGTGGTGGGTACAGTGAACCTGCCATAGTTCTGTCAGGTTTACTACCCCCTTCTAAAAGTCCCATTTTCTCACAGGATTCTGACTCCAGTTGTACAGTTTTAACCTCCATGGGTAGGACTGCATGGAGTTACCTGGAACAGGAGCAAGCCCTTAGTTCCATTCCACCATTCAGAATGGAATCTCAGCTTGAAAGCTCTCTGCTGTTTTTCATTTAAATGTTATTGCCACTCCATGATACTGAATCTAAGGGGTTATTAATTCTGTTATTAAATAGCTGACATGCATTTTACTCAGAGATTATTAAAGAAGTCCTTGTATTCCAATTCTGTAATTCTTACAGCATGTAGCTGTTACTCAGAAAAAAATCATCCAGTAAAACACAGCAAAACCAACTGGTGGCAGGAAAGAAGCTTGGGTATAATGACAAGGGTGAACTTGGAGCAGATTCCCTGTCTTTCTTTGGCTGTGTTTTGGCTGCATTGCAAACGTGGGAAGTTTGATCAGTACGGCTTCCAAATTGTCCCATCTGCAAAAACTCTTGAGTAGCTCCCTCTGATTTATTGACCTTCATGTTGTTTGACTGCTAAGTGCAGGAGAGCTCCATATTCATGTGAATATTTGGGTTTAATTCTTGCCTTGGAGAGAATTTCTCCAGTGGTTCTGAAGTTCCTCATCATTCTGTCCTCCTCCTCTCCACCCCTACCTGACCCCACTATGGATCTCAACTGTTGTTTTACCTTGTTGATGTTTTGTCTATATTTGCTTTAACCAGATGCCCCTCTTTGCATGCAGCACTGGGACTCATCCCCTCTCTCCTATCAACAATAATTAGCCTTGTAAGACTAATGGAAGAAATCGTGTCTAATTACCCCGTTGAAGGCCCAATTATGTTATTAACATTTGTGGGCTATAAGCTAATGATGAGGAGAGCCTCTCATTTGCATAGCATTAAGTTAATTGAGCTGGAAGCTATGGGGTGGATAGCAGTGATGATAGCAGGATTCTATTACAGAATGGATAATGATGACCGGAGCAGGATGATTCACCTGACAGGTTTATTAATTAACAGCTATCTGATTACCTAAAAGAAATGGCAAGTGGCAGTCCTGAAAGAAGCTGCAGTGTTTTTTTTAATGAAAGATGCTATATCACTGCTGATATTCGGGGGTGATTTAGGGTTCTGGCAGTGTGAGCTCTTTACTGGGACCCTGCACAAAAACCTGCTCTGGTGCCTCCCTGCCCTTGCAAAAATGTGCTGTGAAGGTCTGATGCTGCTAAATATAGCTGATTCTTACATGGAACATGAAATAGGGCTGTGCCAGGGAATTTGTGTGGTTGTAGGAACAGTGTGTTTTGAAATTCTTTAGTTGTTATGCAGACGGGGAGTTTTGCCCTTGGAAGAACCAGATTTGATTTTGTAAAAGTTGGTTTTGGTTTTGGTTTTGGTTTTGTTTTCATTATGTTGTTATACAGGATTCTGTGTTGTATTAGGGAGAAAATAACTATAAACATTCAACTTTTCCCATTTTTCTGGTATGTACAAACTGCAAGTGAAGGTGAATGCCCTTACCTGCAATTTATTTCTAGGTACAAACACTTATGCAAAGTCGTTGGATCTTTTAAGGAACAGGAATCTCTTTATTCTTTGAAACAGTTCTAAGAATAAAAATCCATCTTTTTCTCTTTTATTAGATGTCAGGTTCTGTCTGCTTAATTCCAAACACATTGTAATTCACAACAGATTGAGACAGAGTCTTGTTTGAACTGTAGTATCTTTTAGATGAAAAAACCCACTCTGTTTAAAAGTTGCCTGTGCAGTCAGTCCAAGGCTGAGTAACTTCCTACGCAGTTACTTCTTGTTAGAAGCCCACACCTCAGTTCTGAGTGTATCTGAATGCCAAAGATAGCTTCCAGTCAGCAGGGCTTTTTAAGGTTTTTTTTTCAGCTACATTGAAAAGCCCATTATTAAATCATGTGAACTCCAGATCTTACCTAGTGACTAAGATTCCCCAGTTCATCCTGGAACAACCTTTAACCAGACTTACCCTAGGAAAAAAGAGAACACTACAAATGTAAACCTTCCAGAGAATGACTTTTTAACCCATTTAGGTGGCCTGATGATGAAAAAGTAATAGATTTGTGAAAAGACCTATAGATAAAACACAATCACCATTATATTGCTATTGGAGAATTTAAATAAACAAAGTTTCCCTGCACTTTGCAACTGCCGTTTGTTGGGTGCAAAAGAACCAAGAACATTGTCCTGGTCTGATGTGGCAAAGAGGTTAAAATTTTGGTTTGGTAGATACATACAGATAATCACAAATCACCAGGGCACTTCTGGTTAAAAGGAGAATAAAAATGAAAAATTCAAGATGAAGGAAATAATCTGGGAGAGTAGCTCCTGGATGCAGCTGGTTACTGGTTATGACTCAGCTGCCAGCAGGGAGAGACTCCTGTTGGTTGCCACTGGTGGAGGGTGGATTGCTCTGTCTAGCTGTAGACACCTCTGTGATGTGGAGCAAGTGAGGGAGAAGTGGTTGTGTGACATTTACAAGGAGCATCTTCCAGCACAAAGCCATGTCCATAGCTGTGTAGAAATCACCCCAAAAGGTTGTTCAGACAATGAATAAATGTCTGCTGGAATTTAAACCCTACCTCCTCCTGCTGCTCATCAGCTTTCTGTAATCACTACCCCACACAGGCAGTGTTGGATACAAATCTCTTTACTGTATAAATTAAGTTTTCTGTAAGGTGTAGTTTGCCACAGTGTCTTGCTGTATAAAATAGACAAACACAGCATCAAGCCAAGATCTGATAGATCAGAAATTATGTATTTAATTCAGAGTTCTGTATAGAGTGCTCATAAAAGCTTGATCATGATAGAGGGGCCAATAAACATTTGGGCACATAAATATTTCTGTAGGAAATGGCTTTGTGAAACATTTAGTTGTTGAGTAATAAGAACAACAGAAAAAAATCAGAAGAGTAGAAATCTCTAGGTACAAATCTGATGGGTTGTATATGTTGCAATGATAATAATGTCAAGAGAAATGTTTATAGGGCCAGTAGCAACACATACAACTGAGTCCTGCTCTTTTTACTAATGTCTTCATGTCCTTGTGCTTGCTACACTTGCTTTCTCTGCTGCTCCAAAATTCAGCTTGAAACCTAGAAAAAAAAAAGAAGTGGATGAGATGTGGGGGTGCTGAGCTACTCCCATTTGGACATGAGGTTGTCAGTCCTCTTGAATTTGCATGAGCTGAGTGTTTTGATCAGCCAGGGCAGAGCCTCAGAGTCTCAGACCAGGATTGCTTCACTGGAGGAGTGGATCAGAATCTCTAGAAGGCCAGGCAGTGTTTGTTGTCAGGGCTGGATGGCAAGGGCAGCTGTAACTATGGGAGGATTTCAAGGGAGATGATACTTTGTCTTCACCCTTTGTTTTTCTGGAACATCTACTGCTTGAGTATTTAGGCACCAGTCCAGCCAGCCAGCTCAAGGTAATATATTTTAGAAAAACACACATCAAACTGTATTTTAAATGGCCAAATTGTAGAACAAGACATTCTGGCAACGGAGCTGGTGCTCTTATCTGTCTCAGCTTATCTAGTCTGTGGGCTGGAAAATAAGAAAAGAACCTGCAAGAAAAATAAAACCAACCTGGGAATAGCTAATCAGGTTAGAAGTGATGTTTTGACTGCAAGGATTTTGAGGGCTGTAGAGAAAAATAGACTAAGATTAGAAAATGTTTGTCCATCCTGCATGACAGATGTGGGAGAAGATGTGATCATTTGTTACTTCTCTTTTTTTTTCCCCCTGAAAACAGAAGCAGCAATGAGCTGGCAGGCACAGTGAAATGCAGTTAGCAAAAGTAATAGGAGTTGAAAGTTTGACCTTTTTGTGATGGAAATTTGATATGAAAAAAGGGTCTTTTGATAATTTCTCCATCCAATCAGATATGGGTGATGTCTTGATCCTGTTTCCTCATTTGCATGCTGACTGATCTTATTTGAAAACCCAATCATTCAGAAATATTGGGACATCAACAGAAATGTTACAAGCAAGGAGCTGTTTTATCTGAAAGGTCTGCAGGGTGTCATCTCTTGTTTTTCACTCCAGTGGCCTGGTCTCTTCTTCATCATTCCGTGTTTTTATTGGCAGGATAAGTTGAACATATTGAAATGCAAATAGCCCTTTCCACATTGAACCAAAATATAGGAGGTTTTGGTTTTTTTCAGTAGGATTGATTGTATCCAGGGCACTTCAAAAGCAACAGAGAAAATATTTGCTGCAGTGCCTCTGAATTCTTGACATTGCCAAGTTCTGATGTTTCCCTGGATGGGCAGAAAGGGATTCCTGGCCCTGCAGCTCACCTTTCCTTTTTCCCTGTGTAAGGCTCACATGTTGCAGGTCATTTAGTTTCCCTGTATGGACACAGACACCCCCCGTTGTTGTTTGCCCCAGTGCTGAGTGTTACACACGTACTTCATGGATTTTACCAAACTGTGGCTGTGTTTAATCCAACAGTGGTTCAGAGCCTGCCAAGATCACATGTTGGCTTTCAACTGTGTGTATAACTGTCCAGATGATTATCTGGCTAGTCAGATTTCAGATCCTCAGCACTACCCACTTAGGTGAGTTTAGGATCAACTTTATCTCCCAGACAATTTAACCTCTCTATTTTCTAGCACAGGCAATCGAATTTCCATTTTACTCAGCCAGGCAGTGGGTTAATGGCAGGTTTTCCTGCTATGTTAACTGGTGTCATTATCCCTTATTTCAGGGAATACTTATTAAACGAATGTCTTAAGACAAAGTTTAGCATTACTTACCTAACCCAGAACCTGGGGACAAACTAACAATATATAGTAGTTCAGGATAAAGGAAATTATTTAAGGTGATTTTTACTATGTGATGCTACTGTTTCAACATCAAGGTCAAGCTATGAGAAATCTTTTTTTTTCTTTATTATCTCAAGACTTTTTCCCCCACTTGTTTCTCCACGTGGACAACCCCTGGGCAGCTGGTCTGAATGTTGGCCTGGGAAAGGGGATGTTCAGCTTCTCCTCTCTGGGGCTTCTTAGGTTTGCTTTGCTTTTTAGAGAAAAAGAAAAGTATTCACCGACTGCGAGTCTCTTGGCTCCCTGGTGAACACCTGCATTGAACTGCAAAGATTTTCTGCTTTCTGGTTTGATGTATTTCTTTATACAAAACTGAACAATTCCAACAGGAGGGCAGAGATGGATTTTCTTAGTTTAGTGTTGTGGCACTTGGCTGGGAGATGGTTCATAACTGGAATGTCAAAGTGAAGCTGGCACCTTTTGAAGAGTTACCCTGAGCACCAGCTGTTGGCTGCCTCTACCTGATAAAACCTTGCTGAAAACTAGTCTGGTTTTGCACAGGGTTTTGTTTCTGGCAAATAGAACACCCTCTTGTTTCCCTGGAGTGGGCAGATTCGGAGGGGACATCTCATGCTCTGTGCTACAGGGTGGAGGCACAAATGGGGTGTCAGTGAGGGCACCCCACAGGGACTCCTTTCCAAAGCCAGCTCCTGGAGGGGACATGTGTGAGGAAAGGCATGAACCAGATTATGAGCTTTACATAATAGGATATCTTGAAAGTCATTGAGCTGGTGTTTGTGCAAGACCTAGAAACGTACAGCTCTGAATTCACCAGGGGGTCGGGATTTGCCACAGTGTTCCTCAGGTGGGTGACAACATCCCTGACTGAGGATGCTCCCAGCTTAGCCCCTGAGCTACAGAAATAGTCTATTTACCCAGTGTGTTCTTTATGCAGTAGATTGCAGGGTGTAACCACAAGTCGGTGCTTATGTCTGGGGTGTTTATCTGGTAGAACCTAATTCCTGCAGCCTCTGTGCATGGGTTGGGGATGTCAACGCTAGAAGAACGTGCCTGGTTTTGACTGAGGACGGGAGTAATTTGACTGCTAGGCCTCTTCAAATCAAGAGAACCCATTTCAGCCAATTCCGTGGGCTGTCAGCTCAGGGGGAGTGCTCTATAAACCAGACAACATGGAAAATTCCCCCGTTCCTTGTGTGATAAACTGGAGCTGTTGGAGTGACCAGCTCCACAACACAGCAGCTCCCTGCGTTAGACAGCGAGCACTCTCCTAGATGGAAACACCCCTCCTTCATCTCCTCTGTCTTAGAATATCAAACGTGGAACTTACCACAGGCTGGATTCTTCTGGATAACCACAGCAATCTAGATTTCCCTAGCTGGCTGTTTTTAAGGATGCTTCCCTCTCCACCACCTCCTTTTCCTCTATTAGGAAAAAACAAAGGCAGTTTAGTGGACCCATATTTTCTCTGCGGTGAAGTCAGCATAGAATATTAGTGTCCAAAAAGTTGTAAAACAAAAGACTATCATATGTTGCACCTTTTAATCATGTAATTGCTGAGTGACATTTAACTCTGAGGCTTTAAGTTACTCCTTTGTCAGCCAGCCTTCTCCTTCTGCCCCTCTCATTCCTCCCTCCTCCCAAAGCAACCCGCTTTTGCAGAGTAGTGCTTTAACTACACTGAAGTTTGGCTGGGCTTCTACATATTACAGCAGCAACACGAAAGCAAACAATTGAAGTATTTGAGAACAATGAAATATGTATGGCTATCTGTGACAGCCCCATAAAGCAGAGCAATTAGCCGCGTAATCCGAGAAAGCCAAAGCCACCGGCAGCCCACGGTTCCCTATTAGTTAAATGCTTTTTGTACGTCCTCATCCCATCAAATCAACTAACACTTCCTTTAATTGGTTCATGAATTATACAGCTCGGCTGCATTATAATTTAATCACCAGTAAACATTCCTGGGGCCCGCTGTAAAGTGTATAGCGCTCATTAATTCCTTAATTTCAGCAGATGGAAGGGGAGATCGGATGAACGGTGGCAGTACAGAGCGCCTTGGGCAATGGAAGAAGGAAAAAAAGGTGGGGGGCCGTTTAGGTTTTTTTAAGGGCTGTCAGAAACTCAATCTGTGAGCTGTCAGCAGCTTGGACCCGTTTCCCCCCCCACCCCCCCCCAAAC
>JANHGL010008594.1:20343-45094 GCA_024611195.1 Ceyx melanurus
ACTGCTGCAAGTGACTGACGGATTCATATGGAGGCTTGTCAACCCGTCTTTAAACATCAAGCCAGCGGGTAAACCAAGCCCAATGTAAATTAATTCTTGTCTTACGGGCCCCCCTTTCTCTGTCCCCATGAATATTTCATGGTGGGCAGCATAAATATTAATTCTAATAGCTCTGCACAGTGGTTATTATTTCTGTTTTATGACAAATATTCATAAAATATTCAGGACCCTTTTTTAGAACATTTACACACTTGATTGTGAAATTTTCCAGCTTCCTGGGGACACAGTAAACATATTGGGGTTCTCTTGATGGACTTTTTTCTCTCTTAATTAATACTACGCCGCATTAATATTTAATCAGATTTAGTTTTCTTTTCCCCAGAAGTGAACCCTATTACATTTGAGGATTTATTTGACAGTATTTAAACAGGGAATTTTTATTCCCTATTATGAAATCGGTTTTCTTTGACACATATATAAAATGGCATATTATAATCCATTCTTTTATTCCCTCCCCTTGCCCCCAAATCATACACTTTTTTGGTGTCATTTCTTTAAGTTATTTTATTTTCTTTTACATACCAAATACCCTACCGACAACAAAAGTTAATGTTTAAATGATGGGAGTAGGGGGAGTTTAATGTAGCATTGTATAGGAACGCTTAAGATTAAACATCATTTACCATCAATTTGATTCTATTTCTTTAATAAGGAAGAAGAGGATAGGTTTCCTTGTTAGGAGCAGGGGGGTGCTAGAGAAAAGCTGCAGACAGGTAGCAGAGGCATCCGTTCTGATAGGAGTTTGCTAGTGCTTAACCCTGGAGTTCTTCCTCCACTCAAGATTTGCTTTGCAGAATCTAATTATTGCAGGGAAGGCTTGGAAGCATCTAAGGAAAACATGACTGCGTTTGGGGAAGCAGGTTCAGGTTCCTGACCTCGAGCCTCTGGGGCTGCAGAGGCTTTGGATCATCCGAGGCTGTGTTTGATTAACCTCCCGGGCAGGGCAGAGGGTGCCAGGCACATTGCTCTAAAGCAGCCCCGGCTGCCACCAGAGCCTGTGATTCATAAAGCACCGCTGGAATCAACTCCAGGGGGAATGCAAAGATGCTGGAATAACAGCTGAGAGGAAGGAGGAGGCAAAGAATAAAAATGAGGGGAGAAAATGTAAAGCAGTTTTGAAAGGAGGTATTAATGCATCCAAGCCACTTATTACATCTGGAAAGAGTTAATATTGCCTGCTCAAAAAGAGCTTTAAAAATGCATTCGGGCCCCTGGATGGAATGAAGCCGTCTCCTCTCTGCCTGTGCCTGCCTCTGCACTTCTCTAACGTTCACACAGCTCTTCAGACTGTCGTGTGGTGTGGCCCTGGATGCCAAAAGGCCTGGGGTTCTTCACTGGTGTCAATCTGTGTGATGCCACTGGAGCTGCTTTGCTTTATCCCAGCCCATTGTTCTGTGGAAGAGACAGACAGTGCTGCCCAGCAGGGCTGAGCCCGTCCCCCCTGCGTGAGCCCGTGTGGCACCCACTGAGATGCTGCTGAGATCCCAGGCTGGTGGGGTGGGATACAGGAGGGATCCTGCCACCTCAGCTGTCTGCACTGGTGGAGGCTGAACAGAGCTAACTGGTGGGTGGAAAACATCTAACAGGGTCATTACTCTGCGCTGCTGCTGAAGAGAAGGAACATCTGCAGCTATGAAGGATGTTGTTCATCTCTCTCCCCTGGCCAGAAGCCATGCCCAGGGAATAGTGCCCCACTTAGCTGCCTTTTGTAGTGATTCGACAGAAATGCATCCATTTGAGGAGAAAGATCCAGTGTCTGGAAATAGCTTGTCATCAAATGAATCATTACAGGAGCTCCATGAGCAAAACACTTGTGCCGATTAACCTGTGGTTAGTGTTTCTGCAATCCATTTTCCCTTATGGTCAAAACCTAGAAGGTGAAATTACTTCCCAAAATAGAATCTTTCATAAGGAGCTATCCCAGAAATTGAAAGACACCAGTGAATAAAACCTCCCAACAGCTCCTTCCATAAATAAGAGATAAGGATCATTTCATCCATTACAGAGACAGGCAGAAACAATATTTAGGATGGGAAGTAAGCTAAGCTCCAAGTCCAGTCAGTAGCACAGCCTTAGATGATCATTTGTAGTCTAGTTGCTCATGGGCAAAATACCTGGTTTGTAGCTGTCTTGAGAGAAAACAAGGAGACTAGGGCAGAGGTAGATGGGATCTGTGGAACCAGTTTAATTTTAAGGAGGGATTTGAGGATGCAGGATGTGATTATAGAAATAGAATGTGCCTGCCATCCTGTGGCTGGGCCCCTAGTTCTTGAGAAGAGGCTTAGCCAAGGTTTCAGGTTCAAGGTGTCTTCATACAACAGGAAAGGGAGCATTCCTTAGGGGAACTGATTGAGCCAGGTCAGATACCTCCAGCTAGAAAGGCAATAAAGTTAAGATGACCTGGGTGTTAGCTGGGATTGGCCACTTGGATTCCAATCTGAACTTTCTTGCAGCTGCCAGTTTGTACCAGTGACTTGATTTGCTCTTTTGTGAAAATTCAGTGGTGTTACCCAAGAAAAAAGACCTTTTTGCAATGCAGATTTTCTGCATTTTCTGTGTCTTGGCCAAACCTGCCATCCCACCCCTGTCTGGCTTGTGGTCCCTGGATGATCCAGAACTTTGTACAGCTTTATGCATTTTTGGAAACTTTTAAAGCCACATGATGGGGTTGAACAGTGAGCCTTACAGTTCAGCCATGTCCAGGACAGTTGCCAGAGATGGCCCTTGTCTCTCTGCCAGTTCAGTCCCTCGTGCTCCCCATGGCTTTTCCATCCTTTGGTGAGAACTGTGTTATTTCTTTCTCCACCCGCTTTGGCTCTGCTTTATGAACCAAAGGGAGGAGCTTGTGCTGGTGCCAGTGATCACATAAGGATTTTACCTGTGGTAGCCTTTTAGAGAGCTGCTGCATCCAGGCCCTTCAACAGCCTCATCTCCTTTTCAGTTTTATATCTCAATTATAAAAATTGTAGCCATTGCACTGCCAGAACTAAATCCTTCAGGAGAGTAACTTTCCATGGGGAACTGTGCACCAAATACCACTGTACTGGTATCTCCAGAGCAAGTAAGATATGAAAGTTTCCATTTTTTAGCTCTGAATTTGGACATTTTCTGTTTGTCTGCCTGGAAAAGAGGGTAACTTTGTCCCTCCCTCTACTTTCTTCCTTTCTCTGTTTCCCTTTCTCTTTGGCTCTGATTTAGCTGGGGCTCTGTCAAACTTCTGCCAGCAAAGTTTGCAGTAACTTTGAGCTCACACAGGCATCTGATCTTCACAATCTCTTTTTTTTTTCCCTTTTTTTTTTTTTAAGCAGACTGATGTGTTACGTTGTAAACTGCCAGGAGCACTTGCTAATTTAGTAGTTAATGACAGTCACAGAGAGTGTTTTTCTTGCCCCTGGAGAGGTTTTAGACACAGCTGGGGTAGATTTGCCACTATCAATTATGCACAATTTTAAACAAGAATTGGCCAGCAGGGGCCTCTTTTTTTTTGCAGAGTGCAGAGCGTGAAGAATGGGAATATGGCAGCTGGTACCTGCCTACGAGGGAGAAGATATATAGGAGTCAAGAAAATAAGGGAAAGATTAATAGCTTACTATTTTTAAAGTTGCAGTTTCAACTCAAAAGTTTAAATGCTGTGTTAAAAGTGGCCCAGTGTTGTTTGGTGGTGTTTTGTTTTGTGGGGTTTTTTTTTCAATTTCAGCATCCTAACTTTATTGCAAAGCTTGAGGGGTCTGTGGTGTAGCCCCCAGGAAGCCAGTAGTCTCTGTTCTAAAAGCCAGCTAGGGAGGCTGGGTTCTGTCTCAGATATCACGTTGCATTATCTTTTCATCCTTAAATGAGACAAGGTAAGGGCTCAATGGTAAAGCTCAAATTTCAGACAGTGATTTTACCAAATGGGTTTGGCTTTGGGCTCCCCTCCACCAGTGTCAATCCAGAGCAAATCCAGGTAATGGGAAAAGCCAAGGATGGGAATCTGAACTAAGTAAATAGCTCAGGTCTAAACCAGTCAACATCTGGCTCCATCTAGGTCAGCCTCATAAAACAGCTATGTTTAAATTACAGGACCAGAGCCAGTCCAAGGCCACGGGTTACAGGCAGAGCTTTAGTCCTCCTGAGATGTGAAGGCAGCTGGCAAAGCAGTGGAGCCATCCTGGGAGGTGACTCTGGAGGAGTGTGCCTTCCTCCCCAGCTCAGCCACACAGCACAGCTCTTGCCTGTCTTATGGCAACACTCATCATGGGTTTTTCCATTATAGATGCCTTAAAACAGTGATGTTATATCCCCAAAACAGGAAAAACACCACTAAATATATTGTCCTGAGGACAACTCTGAGCACTGTCAGTTGTTAATAACTTGGATTAACTGGCTTGATTGTTGTCTGGAGCAAATGCAGCTCAGGATTAGATCAATGCTGTTGTGAATGTCAAAAATACCTTTATTCACTTACTGAATGGTGGTGACACATCTTTCCAAAGGTACTGTCTCATCATCAGGTGTGACATAAAATTTCTACCCCTACTTTTAACTTCTCCTCTCTCTGAGTAAGGAAACCATCAGGATGCCCTGATGACTTCTCGGATCTGTAGGAGACGCTGTCTGAATACTCAGAGCATTATTTTCCACCTCTTAGAGACCTTCTATATTTCATTGTCATCCAAAGGCAACTAGTTCTCATTTGACTAGGAACACAGTGAAGGTGTCATCAACATTAATAATTTGTGGACATTTAATCTCCCTAATGTATCTGAAAGCTGTAATGGATCACAGAATCACAGTCCCTGTGCTTGGAAAAGACCTTTTAAGATCATTGAGTCCAACCCTTATCTAACTCTCCCAGGTAAGTGATGTCAGGTACCGTGAGGAAGAGTCAGGATTCTGACACAAGATTTCTTTTTCTTTCATTTTAACAGTCGTGTTCCCAGTTTTACTATCTGAGAAAGCTGACAGGGCTGGACCTTCTCTCCCATCCCTCTCCTGGGAGAGACAACAACAGAGAGAGGATGGAGAGCTTTATTACAAATCACTTGGCTCCAGTCCTGCCTTTAGCAGCTCTGTTGCCCCTCAGTGGTCCTTAGAATCAGAGAATGATCCTTAGGGGGACATTTGCCCTCAGACACCGAGGCCGAGAAGCTCTACTGGGTTACACCCCAAAGAGCACCAACCTGTAACTGGATCTTGGTGAGTTTTGTTTGCTGCTGGGTAGGTGCTGAGCCTGGGGATGCAGGAAGGAGGATTCTTGGTGCCTCTCTGCCCAACTCTCCCCAGTGAGCTCCTCTCCTGGCTGCTGAGTGACGTTACCTGTCGTGGAGCTGAGCGAGCAGGTGCCAGCTCTGAAAGGGGAGCTGCGCTGGATGCTAATCAAGCAGGATAATGTAGTATACTTTGATATGAGGCTGTGTTTCCTCACCTCCCTGTCTACCAATTCTGATGACATCTTGTTTCATATTTCCCCTTGATAGAAGTTGTGACACATTACAACATACAAAGCCTGGCTGATTTCTAAAGCGAGCTCTGCAGAGGATGCATTTCTGTGAAAAAAAAAAATCACACTCTGTATGTGAAAGGGGCCAAGCTCTGCTTGGAGGTGAATCCAGTACCTGGAGGGAGTTGTTCCAGTTACTGCTGTAAACGCTGCATCAGGGTCATGGTGCAGCCCTCAATCTGATCAGGATTTCCAAGAGAAATCCAATAGACTTGTTACCTGGACAGTTGGAGGGTCAAGTTCATGACATGGTCAGGGTAGCCTGGGAGAGGGACTCAGGTGAGGTGTTGCTCAGAAGCACCCTGAGGAGCTGGAGGGGATGTATCACACACCCTTCACAGAGTGCATGTGTGTAAATAGGCTTTACTCATGTGAGTAAGCCCCCCGGGGCTGCATAATAGGCTGTGTGTGGTATGTGTCTCCTTCAAAATGATAATAAAGCTTTCTAATTGGAAGTATTTTAAGTCTAGACTGTAGTTCTGTCAGTGTTTTTTCCCCTTCATCTTTTTTTTCCAGCTTCTGAAGGGTTTTAAACTGACAGCCCTGGGGAGTGCTGTTTTATCTGTGGGAGCTGAGTGGTGTGGCAGGGTAAGACAGCCCACCCTCCTCTGGAAGGACCTTTGGATTAGGAGCTTTGTGCTGTTGTGTGGTGTATTCTGTGTGTGCCACCATATGAGTGTAGGGGAAAAAAAAATCCATATTAGCAGGGATGTCTATACTCTCCCACATCTTCTCCCTACACTCTTCTTTAATGGTGACACCAGAGTGGATAATAAGAAGCATCTTGTATAAAAAGAAGGGAATCTCAGACAAGCCTTTCAGAGTTCATTTTGTTGGCAGCTTTTTAAGTGGAGTTTTTTAGGCTCTTGTGTTTCAAATACCATAATACTTTTTGAGTTAGTAACTATGAATTACGACAAGCTTTCTTGATATGCCAGGTTATAATCCTTTAGTGGGTTTGTTTATTTCAGAATATAATAGGAAGCCGTATCAATTATCATGACTGTATAAATGTTGTTCCTCTCTACTAGAATATTCATCTTGAGACATATCATCAGATGTTACCTGTTCTGACAATCACGTTTTTGTGCCATTGTTGGGCAACAGAAACAAAGGAAAACAAAATGTTAAGAGTGTAAGGGATAAAAGAGTGTTGAAACTGTTGTTCTTTTCCTGTCTTTGGAATCTCTGAGATCTTGAATGTTTTATTCCTGGCTGCTATTTTGTTACCACAGTGTGAATAGAAGTCATTATCTGTAAACATTTGAAAAGAGAGATGATTTTCATAACTTTAAATCCTACAAGGGATTCTAGTAATCTGCTATGTGCATGCCAAGGTAAAGCTCAGCCTTTCATCTGGTCTGATCCCACCCAGTCAGTGTAAAATGTTCCTTTGGTGAATGTCTAAAGCATACAGTCTCTTTGTGAGAGGCAGACAAAAACAAAAATAGGAAGCCTGGCCTTGAAAGCAGCAGCAGGAGAAGGTGCATTATAAAGAAAGATGTATTTACAGCCTCCAGGCCATGCTCTGTTGGTAAAAGTTCTTTTGAAAACTTACGAAAATAAAGCCTTGTTTTTTATTTTGTTGAATTAATTGAATGTGATCTTTGCCTAGATCTGCTTTAGTCTACAGTAGCTGGGGAATGGGGGGGAGCTTTTGAACTGGAATTTAAAATGAACTGAACCATTATAATGAACCAAATTGCCAAGGAGGAGTCGATGTGAGGTGGGCACAACAGTTCATGTGCCACAGTGCAATGTGGCTGGGGTCAATAATGGGGAATATTGTTTTCTGGTTATACAGTCTGAATTTTTACTTTTCTGGTTCCTAGATTGAGATCAGGGCTTTTGTGTAACCTGTATGAAATAGTTTCACTCCATCCTTCAGTGAGACCCACATCTCTGGCACTGAGGGGCTGAGCTTTTCAGGTGCTGATCACCTGGGTCTTGTTCAGACTCAGTGGGGATTGCATTCATGTTTCCTCTTTACCAGTCTCAACAAGGAGGCTTCTTGTTGAGTGGGTTGTGCCATCCTGAGCTGCCTCCTGTGCCCTGGTGCTGCTCAGTGCTAACAGAAGGGACAGGGAGCTGTCAGCCCCGTAACATGACATGTATTTAATCTTATTTCTCATTCTGTTTTTAAGAATGAGCATTTAAGAATTAATTTCTTTGAACATTACATTTTCATTTAATTCTCTTAAAAAAATCAGAATGCAGGACAGGGCTGGGAGACAGAAGGACTCACCCTGTGGAGCTGTGTGGGAAGGCAAGGGCAAAAGAAGTGAAACTGGACTAAAACAGCAAGAGGAAAGTCCCTTTTGTGGGCACTGAGCTGTGCAGTGTTGTTATTAGGGAAAGATGCATAATACTGGCAGAGAAGCTCTTTTTCTGTCCTTGACAGGAACAGCAGCAATTCTTTATTTACCTTCTGCAGAATGTGCCTGTGACTGCATTTGCTGGTTGGGTTGAGAGGCTGGATCCAGAGGAAATTGAGAGGGAAGGGCTGGATTGTGACAGCCTGAAATCAGCTCCAGCTGCCTCCCAGGCGCTGGTGTCCACACCGTGCTGTCCATTAAAGCCTTTCAGCCCACAGCACATACATTGTGTGCCAAAGAGCTTCTGCCTTGATGGGTTTGGAGACAAAACAAGATGTGAGGAGAAGACCCAGAGAGGAGAGGTGCCCGTGCCTGTGCCAGTGGTGGCTGGCACTGCAGGTTGGATTGGTGCTCTCACGTCCCGTTGTGTGCACCCTTCGTTTGAGTTAAGGATTTATGTGAGTTAAGGATATGTGAGTTAAGGATATGTGAGTTAAGGATTATCTCACACTCTGAAGGTCTCAAGTGATGTTCTCTGGATGTTAATACACTCAGTTGTTGTGTTCTCCACAGGGTCTTTTTCTTTCATCTCCCCTGTGACTCCATCACGGAACGGCTGTGTCAGCGGAGGACGGATCCCGTCACTGGGGAAAGGTTTGCACTCCTGTCTGATCTTTACCTGTTCTCAAGACTGCCAGTGAGATGAAAGCACCAGTTGGACTTCATAGAAATCTAAGGAAACTCAGGAATATTGCACTCTTGCTTAGGGAATCCTTAAAAGAGAAGTTAAAACTTTCACAGCAACTCAAGCAGCAACCCCCCGACCCGCAGCAGCCAGCTCCTGCTCTCAGAACAGGGCACTTGAAAATCTTGGAGCCTGAAAGCTACAGTAGCTGAGGTCTAACCTGTAATGGGAACTAAATTGGCTGGTGAAAGAACGCTGAGGGAAGATGTCTGAAACCCAGCCTAAGTGCAGATGGTTTTCAGACATTCCCGTGGGAATTTTGAAGGCTTCCCAGCTGGGGAAAATGGAAAAGTTGCTGCGTTTTGCTTCCCCCAGCTCCTGTCTGCTGTGAGATATTAATATCTCCTGTTCAGTAGAGCAAACTTGTTTGAGTCCCTGAGTCACTGTGAATTGGATTCTCAGATGTGGCAGCTCATCTCACTGGCAGTCACATCACCTTGTCTCACCAGTGACCTTCAGGTTACTGTCTCTTCCACCCTTGTTTTTTCAAATATAAAAATGAAACATCTGCCTAAATACCTGCAGCAATTGGTGTGGATTTGCAACTCCACTTGTGCTCTGTTCTTGCTATTGTCCACGCTTAAATTTTAAACCACTGTTTTACTTTCCTAATGGTTAAATGCATCCTGTTGAATCAAAGGCAAATCCTGAACCCTCAAGGATTAAGACCATGAATACTGGATTTGTCCCGAAGTGATAGATGATTATTCAGACATCTCACTCGAGGTGCAACATTAACTGGTGACAGCAGCAGTGATTTGCTGTAACTGTTCTCTTTGTTTTAGTAATAAGTGATGGGGTTGTTCAGAAGAAATGAGCAGTATGAAGCAAATCATTCACACATCTTTGCATTTCTTATCATTAGGATTAGCCTGCTCAGTATCTGCTCCAGTTAACACGCTTCCTTCTTCCAAACTCTGGGTTTTATTCCTCCCAAATTCATTGTGAATTGAATTGTTTTAGATGCTGCATCTAATCCTCAGCATTATGTTAAACCTGCACCGCTGGCTACGGTGCCGTGAAGAGGGCAACCCTCAGCTGTGCTCTGAAGAATTCTAATGTGGGGTGAACTCTGTGTCCACAGCTCAGTAGCAGCTGGAGCTGTAATGCAGAGACACAGGGACTCTGCTTCTCTCCTCTGCTCTGCATCTATCCCAACAGCTCCAGAAAATGTGGCTGTGCGGGCTGAGGGATGAAGTGGGTTTGTCTTAGGGCACAGGAAGCATTTACTCAGAATTACCGTGGCAGGAAATTTAAGTACATGTTTGCAAAAGAGCTTTCAGCGATTGTTGGGAGCCTTTGGCAATGCAGAGACATTGTCTGAGCTCTTTCTGGTGGCAGCTGTCTGGGCAGACTGAGCTGGGCTGAGGCACTGCTGCAGGACTCCAGAGAGGAAAATCTTGTTGCCAAAGCCTGCTGGTTGGTTGAAGGAACCTGCAGCTGAGAATTCAGGGAGACCAAATTCTGGCCTTTTGGAAATTAGAAATAACCAAAACCTACCTCAGAGCGAGTTCCACTCTTTTTCTCTTCAGCTACTACAAAAAGACCTTAACAATTATATTCTGCCTGGTGTCCACCCAGAAATAGAGCCCAAGGTAGAGAATTTGTGTCTTCACTTCTTGCAGTGATCTTTAGCAGCAGCAGTATTAACCCTGCTCACAGTGGCTCACTTGAGGGAGCATCACCCAGCTTTAGAGGTGAGCTGCTGGTGATTTGGAGACTATCAAGCAAGGGCTGTGCTGCTGCTGCCGCCCTTCTGCTGTTTGCTGGAAGCACTCAGCCCCGTGCTGCTGGGAGCAAATACTTTCCACATTTAATATTGGTGATCCCAGCCCTGCTGCTGCACTTTGGAATCTTGGCAGGAAAGGCTGAGAGCCTTCAACTTGGTTTAAGTTACGGGGCTTTCAGAGATGCCCGGCCACGGGGCTGTGTTTGGGCTCACTAAGTGCAAAGGAAACACTCCAAGTTTGGCAGTTTCCTCCTGATTGATGTCCAGTGTCAGAATAACAGTAAATCACAGCAGAGTAACAGTAAATCACAGCAGAATAACAGTAAATCACAGATGCCAAGGTTTAAGGTTAGGCTTTTTTAGATAAAGAGAGGAAATAGAGATTACAAGTAAAACGTTATCTTGGGATTGGATCTGCAACAGATCTGGAAAGGCTTCTGAACGTGGAGCACTGGGCACCTAATAGGGATTTCTCCACACCTGTGTAAAGTATATAAACACTAGTATTTAAACTCTGTCACCTCAAGAGAAACTCTTGGCTTTTGAGTACCCAGAATTCTTAAGAGCAGGAATGGCAAATTACTTGCCCTGAAATTTCCAATCCTTGTTCAAAAACCCCAACCTAGAGTAGAAAGAGGCACTTCCAAGGAACTGGGATAGGCAAAAACATGGAGTATCTTAGGCAATGGCTGCTGTGCCCTAACTTGAGCTGAAGCAGTGGGTTTGTGTCTCATCTCCAGATACCACACTACGTTCAGACCAGCACCCACAATGGAGATCCAAGCCCGTCTCAGGCAGAACCCTAAAGACAAGGAAGAGAATATTGAGAAGAAAGTGGAAATCTATTACAGGAACATCAAGGAACTGGAGGATTTTTTTGAAGATGCCTTTTATGTCAATGCTGACCAAGACCCATATGCTGTCTTTGAGTTTATAGAAAGCTGTATCATTAATCCCCTCCCATGCAAAAAAAACCTAAAACGGCTTATAATTAATAAAGAAGATCTCTAGAATAGTTGATTTTAAACTTTTCTCTGTAGAATTGGCAGGCCAGTTCCTGAAGTGTCAGGTTATCTCAGGCAAAATCAGCCAGGCTATTAAATTTGAAGTTCACCAAGCTGACTGAAGTTTAGAGAGTAAGAAATTGTGCTGTAGGGGAAATTTTTTTCAGCTTCCATTTTGTGATCCAAGGTATGAAACACTGTGGCTAGGGAAGTCCCTGGGTTTAATTAAAATATCTTCTGTGATTTAGTGAATAGCAGTTTTGTTTTACCTGTGTAATTTTTGAGTATTAAAGCTGTTAGATGTGTTTGTGTCTTAATTCACCCTGTGCTCTCCACCAGAACTACAGAGGTGCTTCGTGTCTACCTCACTGTCCCACTCTGCTGTGAGCAAACACAACAGCAAATGGAAAAGTGAAACTTGCAGCTCTGCAGTGCCTTTTCCCCAAAGACAACTGCAGTGTTTTGAAACCAGGGTCAGAGGTTTTTAATTCCTTGTTAACTCAGGTTGCTTAAAAAGTTCTGACAAAACACACTGGAGAGGTAACCACTGTCCCTGCCACCCTGTTTCTGTATTCCAGTGCTGCAGAGAGGCTCAGAGCAGCTGAAAGAAATCTCCCAGAGCCATAAAAACTGGTTGCAGGTTCATCATGTTTAGACTCTAATTAAGGACATAACGAGCTGCAGGAGCAGATAAGTTACAGAGCCAAGAGTGAGGCTCCCAGCCTGGGGCTGTCCTGACTGAGCTGTGGTTGGTCGAGTTGGTGCTCAGGTTTGTTTGGATCTGGCTGCAATAACTGCTCAGGTAAGTCTGTCTTAGCTCTGTTACAACCTGTACTCTGTTAGCTAGCTCAGATCCTGGCTATGGAATGCACATCCTGCATGCTCCTGAGGAAGGGGGGAGATTTGTTGCTGTGATTCACAGGAGCACTGAGTTTGATGCCTTTATTATACCTCCCTCTGCTTCTCCCTCGTGTGTGAATGTGAATTCCCTTTGAGGTGAGAGAGCATGGGAAGGAGCTTCAGCTTTCTGCTGGAAACCCCTGTGTCTGGGAAGATGTAGGAGACTCTTGTCTTCTCCTTCCAGAGAGTACAGGTCTCTGGGAGCCTTTTGGGTTTAGGTGACTTCTCTGGTCCTGTGGGTGTCAAGATCTTTAGACCTTGTTGCTGTCTTTGATTGTGGGTGTCTAGGTCTCTATGGAGTGCTGTAGATCTGGACATGCCAAATTTCCTCCTTGCACCTGTAGAGTAAATTCAGGTGGGAAAATCCTGGTTATCTAGGTGTCTGTAGGGATACTGTGTTATTCCGGGAGAGTTTAAGGTCAGAATTTGCAGTACCTCTGTGAGGTTTGGTGAATGGGAATTGGACTTTCCAGCCTGGAGGGCAGCTTTAAAAATCTCAGAATAAATATCTTTGAAATCTAAGAAAGCCCAATCCCCTGGAACCAGAAATGCAAGCTGAGTCCTCTAGTCTCTCCCACTGAGCAACTCCAGCTCGGAGTGCCAGGCTGAGGCAGGGGCTGCTCCCGTGGCACAGGGCCCGGCCACAAACCCTCGTGCAAGGGCATCTGTAACAGTCCTACCTGCTACAAATGTGCTGTTTGGTAACCTGCTTGGGCAGCTGGTTTTTCTGCCGGTGCTATAAAGAGATGCTGCAGCATTCATGCATAATTGGGAGCCCTTTTATTAATAATACATGGGAAGCTCATCTTGCTAATATCACCTTCATCTGAGTGTTGCTACTAAATATTTTGATAGATGAAATGGACGGAGAGGGTATTTAAATACTGTTTGTACTGTGGCTAGGGTACAAAAGGGACAGCGCATCTTTAATTAGACAGGTACATCTGCTTAATTAATTTAGCTGTAAAGCCCTTTTTCCTCTTCATTCTTTCATCTGGATGCGGACGCTATATTAGTTCCGCTCTGCTGGCTCCATAGAAACTGAGAAAAAGAGCTGGACTCATTGAGATGCACTTGGCATGCCTGGGTATGGAGTCTCAGGTCAATGGTCAGCCCCCAAGGGTTTGCAGCAGGCCTGAAGTGCAGAACGTAAGGGTTAGCAGAACATGCTAATACTCGTGTAGAACTCTCCCTCAGAAACAACTAAAACAATTGACATTCATTTAATTACTGTAAATGAAACAGCCCCTGCATCACTTTGCATAGTAAAGCCCGTTAATACCAAAAAGGTTCAGTGGGTGGAAGGAGGAATTAGGCTTTTATAATTGGAGCACAACACTCGAAAACCAATTTGGTAACTCCACTTGATTTTATTAGCATCTTATTCTGGGCAAAACAAATGTTGAGCAGTGATAAAAACAAGGTAAAGTGGAGGTGGTGGGAAAGCAGCAGGGGCCAGACGTTACTTATTGCCCAGGTCTGCAATGGATGCCTTTTATCCCTTGGCTTTCCAAAGGTGCTTTGCAGAGAGGGCTGCTTGGAGGTTGTGCCATCCCCTATAAATTCTACTGTTAATTACATAGTTCAGAGATGAGAGGAGTGTGTCCAACTGTTCCACAAAGTTTTGTGTCCACCTGCTCCAAACGATAGGTCCCTCAGCTCGCTGTGGTGGAAAGATGAACTCCCTGGGCAGGAGACCCAATCCTCCAGCACCATCCCTGCAGGGACCCCTTGTAGATCTCTTTCCCCACCACATCCTTTGGTTTCTTGCCTTTCCCTGAGGTGGTGATGCCAGCAAAAAAATCTTGAGCTGGTTTCACTACCCACCTGTGGGACTGTCACGAAGGAAGGGCCTCTGTGAGTTGTGACAAGCTGTCCTGGGTTGAGACTTCAAGAGAAGACTCAGCTCTATCTCCTTGAGATCCCTGCACCTTGGAGGGGAAGGGCAGGACTCCAGATGAACAGAGCCAGGCTCCAGTTGGCCTTCTTTGACCCAGGGAGTAGAGCAGCTTTCCAAGCTGGTAATGGACAGAGAGCTGTAAGACGCCAGGCACCTCCACACAGACATTTGTGCCAGTTCTGCTTAAAGAACAAACCCAATACCCACCTGGATGGAAATCTGGAGTATAACCAGTGTGACCTCTGTGTTTACAGGCCCAACAGAAAGTTCCAGAAGGAATCAAAAGAGGGGGATGAGGACAGATATAGTATTGATAATTACTTGGAGCATTTCACCTTTATTTACTTGAGAACCCAAAACCACCACCTTCCAAAGAATTAGAATGCTTACTATAAATCAGACTTTTGCCATGGCTGCCAACACTTTGAGGCTGAAAGAGCTGTGAAGATATGAACTAGTGCTATGCACTGACAGATTGTGAAGATTATGATATTGTTAAATATTGGACTGCTACTAACTACACACTGCTAATGTGACTGCCAGGAAGAATTCAATAACTGCATGAACTAGGTTGTAAAATGCCAACGAGTGCTTGGTCATGACTGGCAGCAGGAAGCAGGCATGTGGTGGTTTGTCACTAGCACACCCAGCTCCACTCCTGCTGAAAGGCAGAATGAGGAGGTACCTTCCTCATCCTGCAGCCTCCATCCTGCCCCCTTATCTATTGGTAGAAACATCTGCCTGGCCTCCTGCCTCTGTCTCGAGGAGTTTAGTGTTGTCATACAGTGAGGGATCTGAAGAGTGGGGATTCCTCCTCTTTGATGCCATCTGTACCTGGGCACTGAGACTCCAGCAGCTGTCCCTTGCTGCACAAGCTGGGCAGGCTGCAGAGGAAGGGCTCAGTATTTCAGATTCAACTTGTACAAGCAAGTCTCCTGTAAATGGTAGTTTAGGGCACAACAGCACAAGTGTGATTTGTTAGCCTTTAACTAGGACTATAAATGTTTGCACTCAGTTCTTTTATGTCAAGAAACCCTTAATGAGGATAGAATAAATGGTGTTATGCTGCTCGTAATCACTGGTGATACATTAGCCAGTGGAAATCCTGGCAAGCTTGAGAAAACCAGGGAAATATTGATGGCCTGTATGTGCATTAGCAACCACAATACTTCCTCTCTAGAAATATCCAGTAGGATTAATAGGATGGGGGCAGGTGCAAAGGGGAAGGATGACTGAATGCTGGAGTCCCCAGCCCAGAGCTGAATTCAGGTAAAAGGCAGCACTGAGTTCCAGGGTCACCAATTCCAGAGCTGGAGTTTGGAGACCCAAGAGTCCTCCTGACTCCAAACTTTCACCTTAGTTCAGACAATGACATCTAGCACCAGGGCACTAGAAGCTGTATCATCCAGAGCTGCTCCCTTATCCATCCATCTGGGATTAGCCAGGATTTCCTCACCTCAGTGGAGGAGGGATAAATGCTTATCAGTGCAAGTCCTAGATCTAAATGCTATCAGAAGCTGCTTATTGAGATCAGTGACACATTAGCTTCAGGGAGAGCATCTCTGGCTACTCATTCTCAGAGGTGAAAGCAAGTCCACAATCCTTTTAGAGGAACCAAAGACATCAGAGCCCAGACAGAAGCAGCAGAGCATCAAGAACTGCTCAGTCTCTGATATGCACCCTCCAGCAGATGGTTCTGTAGAGCCCCCTCACCTCTTCTGGGGTGAATGAATGAACTCTGCTGCACTGCTCAGTGCTGCCTGGAAGCACCTGCAGCTTCCAGTTGAGGATGTTTTCTCTACCACCATGAATAAACCTGTTCAGCTCATGCTGGAAATTGCTGTTCTGTTGTCCCTACCAGCACTGGGAAGAGAAATGCAGCCCCAGGCTACACACCCAGGAGGGGTTGAGGTGACTCTTACCTGGGCATTACCATGAGCTCCACTTTCCTTCTCTGCAGACACACTGAAGTAATTTCAATTTTCAATGCACAGCGATAAAAAAACTAAACATTTCTTTAATACAATCATGGTATCACTTCCAAGGATATTTACAAACAAGGCTAATTATTTTACAGATGAATGTGCTTCTGCTGTTCTAGGCTACTACAGTGATGTTCTCAGTCAAAGCACTGTCATGCTGAATGCATGGAACACTGAAGAGTAACATCTGGTTTAAGGGTAGCTGGAAAAAAAAAACTGGCTCCAAGAAAATGATGCATAGTCATTGAATCCAGGGGAGTTAAGCACCAATCACACATGCATTGTTGCAGACTGGTAGGTCAGGACAAGTCCTTGATTTCTCTAACAGCCACAATGGCAGGAATCACACCCAGGGAACATCTGCCTGGCTGGGCTGGTGCTCTGCAGAATGGAAACACAGTAACTTTGGATTGTTTGACAACATGGTTTGAAGTCAACAAGACAAACTGTACCAAATAACCATACACGTTTGGAGGCATTATTCCTCTTGCACTGCATAGGAAGTTGACAAGGATTCTCCTGCTCCCCAGGGGAACTAGATGGTGAGGAGAAAAAGGTGTTTTTTTCTTTTAACAGAACAGTTAGGAGACAGAATAAACTTCTGGGCGCAGCCACGCTACATCACTGGTGTATTTATCAGTCTGATGAGCAAGTCCAGGTTGCACAAGAGCAGCTTCACCAGGTCCACAACTACCTGTGGAAACTCCCTCTGGCCATGGTGGGATTGGGTATTTGGCTGTTTTGTTTGTTGTTGGTTTTTACTGTGTTATTACAAAAAGAGAAACTGTCAGCCAGGAGTGATTATTTGTGTCAAGCTTCTGTAAAACTGAATTCCTGGAGGAGAGAGACTCACATCAATTGAAAATAAGGTAAATTGGCAATGTTTTTGGTAACTGAGTTAGAAATGATATGTATTGGTAGAGGGTTAAGTGAAACAAAAGGTGGCAAAAGCTAGGAGGTTATTAGAACTTAGTTCAGAAAGTGGGGCAAGAGACTTAGGAGCACTGGAAGTTATATATAAGTTAGTGTTTAATTGCTACTAGTTTAATAATTACATTAAAAAATTATTCTTACTGATCCCTTTGTGACTGCAATACTGCTGTAACAGTTAAGAGGCAGTTGCTCTTCTAGACTGGCCATGAAACTAACACAATGGCCAGTTCCTTTCACGTGGCTGTAACTGGCACGTGCTCCACTCTGCAAGAAATTAGAACCACAAATTATTTTGTTAAATATTCTGCAGCAAGTGCCAGTGCTTGTTAACCAGAGAACCATGAGCTGAAGCCTTCTCTACCCACCAAGACCACTCAAGAGGCAGCTCACAGTTCCCATCCCAGCCTTTGGGCAATCACACAGTTGTTGGGTAGAAGGGACAGTTCACAGGTTGTTCATAAGACTCCAGTTCCCTTTCAGTGAACAGGAGTGTGTCCTGCTGCTGCTGCTTCCATGGGGTGCATTTCCAAACATGCTCTGCTTGAGTGGTTTGTAGAACCTCCAGTGTTCTATTTACAGGGCTGTGGACAATGTCTTTCCCCTCCAGTAAAGTCCACGTTCCTGTGCTCTGTGTCCTTTGAGACTGAAGGGAGCTTATGCAGTAGAGAAAATATTGTCAGTCTTTAGCTTTTCTCTAGAACACAGGAGAATCACATAATGTACAAGGTCCTTGCAATAACCTCTTGATCCATTCAGGGTCTGCAAACAAGAGAAATGTGGTTTAGAACTGGTAGAGGTAGGGAGGTGAACACAGGAACTGAAGCCTGAGATGGACAAACTAAACAGTAACCCTGGAGCAGTTTGTTATATTCACCATGCAGGATTAACAGAGTTCAGAGGAGTCCAACTCCATTCCTGTCTTAAATTTCAAGTAATGCCAGTTTAAATCCCACTTCAGTAGGGGACAAAATTAAGGTGAAGCCATCTGTGCTGTATCACTACATACTTGTCTAAATAGGAAATAAGGATCACCATGCCACAAATGTAGTGTTCTCATTTTCTTAACTGAAATGAGATCCTTTACATAATGCCATCTTGGTTCCTGTTCTTTTTCCCTCTCCAATGTAAGGAAATTAAGTTTATAGACTCTCTACAGAGGTTTCAGTTCTGTAGTTGTTCTTTAGGACTGATGGAAATACTCCATACTATGGGGAAAGGAAAAGTATCTGGATCAGCACAGCTTGCACTGAGACAATGTCCAAGACCCCCAGCAATGTGCAGAACTGGATGCTACTATACTCAATCTGGAATATAAACCAACTGTTGTAGCACTGAGCACAGATGAGGCATCTGCCCAGCTCTCATTAAATGGGAGTGCTTATAAATTACAAAAGAGTGACTGCAGAGCTGAACTGACATGTGCCACAACCAGGGGACACTGAAACACAGAGTACTACATCCAACAACTGCCTAGAAGAGGAAAGTCAGTGACACTCATTCCAAGCCAAGGCCTTTTGCAGACAGAGCTGAAGGCTTGTGCTGCTTTTGGCCAGAGTCTGGAGTTTACCTTCGGGGGTGGGGTGCCGAGCGATGCTGTCGTGCAGCAAACACCTCCTGTACACCAGGGTCTGGCAGGACTGGTAGGTGAGGAAGCACCTGGGAAAGGAAAAGAATTTTAGCAAGAGGCTTGAGGTTTAATTGTTGTTTTTTGTGACCTTGTTGGGCTTTGTGACCTGCTCCTATACCCTGTCTGCAGGCTGGGTTCTGTTCCCCCCAGACCTTGCTTTCTGAAAGCAGGGGCAGTAATGAGCCACATTAAACATTAAAATGAATAATTTGTTCAGGTAAATGAAACTTCACAAGTGTAGCCAATTATTGTCACAATAAGGAAAAAGGCCAAAAATCAACATACCATTGAGAAAAGGATCATCATTGGCCAAAATTTTTAGCATACAGTGGAAAAGGTGAGAAGCTTGAGGGTTGCTGCCCAGGAGAACCACAGTGTCTATAAGGCAGTGACCATTTAGCCAACTAGCACATTCTATCAGCCAGGAAGAGGATTTTCTTTGTGACAAACTACTGCCTTGCTAAGTCCTCAGGGACAATCACCATGGACCTATCAGTGTTGGCAGATTGCCTTTTCTAGATGCTCCAGAACTTTGGCTTCTCAGTGTGGCTGTTTCAAATCTGTGGCTGTTTGTTAAATTACTTGTTTTTCAAATGCTGAAGTAGTTAAACCCTCCTTCACTTGTTTTTCCAAAGTGCTTGATTTTCTTCCCCTCATCTTTCTCCCTGCCCCCATCCTCCCTCTGCCTAAAATTCAAAAGGGAGACCTTCAAAGGGATTTTATTTAACAAACAATGCACTGGTAGGAGAACCAAATCCAATCAACGCTCCCTCATGGAACAGGACAGGTACCAACCAGTCCAAACTGCCATGAACAGCAGCATGCATCACATGCTTTGTGACCATTCACTCCACCCCTGGGAAGTGCAGTGGGGGAGTTAGCTGAGATGTTTACAGCATCAGGAGGAGGGCAAAAACTCTTCTTAAGCAGCAATTACCTGAGCCAAATGTGTCCGTTGGAGCAGACTGCCTGCTTGCGGTCGGTGAACGGCAGGATCTCTTTGCACAAGCTGCAGTGCTCTGGAAAAGTCTGTTTGTTCATTTTCTTTAAGATATGCCCAATCAGCACCTGGGAATACAGAGCAGTCAGCACTGTGTACAGCAGGGCAGCTGTCTGCTGAAAGGTGGAAGCATCTCTCAGGATAGCGATTTCAGAGCCAGACACAGGATGCAAAGGTCCCTGCTCTGTGCTGGATGCAAAGAAATAAAAGCCTAAGGAATGTGAGATATTGGGAAGGATGAAGGGTGTTCTTCTTGTCACCTCCTAAGGATTTCTGTCCTGGAGTAAAGGGATGCAGAACTTGAGCACTAGTGTTAAGCTTGGAAAGTTAAGCTCTGAAGGAACTGCACCTTTTTAGAGGACACCACTGCAGGAATCCTCTCCCATTCTCATGCCTCTCACAATGGATGTGCTCAAAAATCTGCTCAGAAACTAGCTGGGTGCATCTCAGCAGGCACCTGGGAGTACATGTAACATGTGTGTGATCAGATTTGTCTTTGACATTTCAATAGATACAAACCCCATCTCAAGGACCTTTTTAATGTGATTGCAAACTGGATAGAATCTGGAAGTCACTTGTAATCAGTATAAAGGATTTTGTTTATGAGATAAGAAAAGCAGCCTCTCACACCTTCAGTTCCTAGGAACTGGATGCTAGAAAAACAAACCCAGTTCTCCCAGCATACTTTTCCAGGGAGCTACTGCTGGCTACACTGTGTGGCCTGTTTGCTTTTCAGGCCCGCAGAGAGACCACCAGGCTCCCTCAGAAAGAAAACGTATTTCCTGCCTCTGTCTTTCTGCCTGCAATGGGCAGGTTAATTTTTACCTTTTCAGTGATTTAAATGGATATGTGGATACTGAAATTAACTGCTTTCTACTCGTACAAAGAGGTATAGAGACAAATGAGTCTCATCACCACGTCTCAAGCTGGGAGGCTGATGGCAGAGTTCCCATGGAACCTTCCTTTGGCTGGTGTCTGCATCTGGAAAACTTCATTGCCCAGAGCAAGGTTCACTGATCCCTTCTTTCCTGCCACAAATGCTTACTCTGCACTCTGTGGTCATCAGGATTTTCTGCCCTTGCAGTTTTGCTTCTATTCTGGCAGTTGAGTACTGCAAGTTTGGGAAGAGTTCCTATCCTGGCCAAGCATTCAGTTCTGTTACTCACTGCAGTTCGTGTGCCTGGAGGTTCAGGCCATCTGGGTTACAGAGACAGCTTGGCTCAAAGTCCTGCATAAAGTTCTGAATCACTGGATGTAACTTACAAAACACAATCACTTTCTGAAGCTCTGTAACTGCTCCTTCCACTGACAGCTCACGGAGCAATGACCTGATGTCCCCCCAGACAGTCACGGGACATTTGATTTTACATCATAGAATGGCTAGGGCTGGAAGGGACCTACAAAGGTCATCTAGTCCTGTCTTAAATCCTATCTTAAATCCTTTAAGGAGTGATAACTGCAAGTCTGAAAAATAGAACTGCAGATGTAACTGACCCGAGGAACACCTCTAAGTTTAGTTTTGCGGAGATGATAGACCGATGCTTGTTTTTAATGCTAATTGATTTAGTCATCAGCAGCAGTGGAGTAACCATGGTCCTCTCCCTCATCCTGCAAGAACTGGGGCCTGCTTGTTCTTTATTGTACCTGGTCCAAATTCCAACACCTGTATTTCCATTCCCTCCTACTCTGTCATTTCAAGGAAGGCCAACTTAAACTGGATGCTCTACAGAGGCTGACTGGCAAGGATGACATGATTCCAGTTCTCTTTCCCAAGTTGTGTTTTCACTTAAGGATCTGGAGGGGAAGGGAAGAAGTAACTTGGTGCACTTACTCGTGCTGTTCTGTCATCATAGCCATCATTGGACATTAAGAAGTCACAGACTCCTCTGGTGGGAATACTGGTGTTCTCTGTAATCCATGTGTGCAGATAAACTTCTCCCAACACCCGTTTCATGTGTTCTCGTGTCAAGTGCATTTCTACTGCCTCAATGTGCTCCTGTATTTCAAGAAGCTTTTCTTCCATTGGCTCGCGGCCTCCTACGTCACTCGACTGAGGAAGAGAATCCTCTGCAGTGTCATCTATGTCCATACCTTTGCCCGTGTCATGCGGGCTCTGCTTGCTGGCTTGTTTGGAAGTTCCTTCCTCTTGGTCGTCTTCGGTGCTGCCCATCCCAGGGGAATCCGATATCAGGATTTTGGCCTCCTCGTGCGAAGGTCTCCACATGGCCTCGGTGGGAGCTTTCTGCATCGACTGGTACAAGATCCTCAGGAGGAACAGCTTAAACCTCCAGAAGTAAGTAGAGCCACAGCTTTCAATCTTTTTATCCAGTGCTTCCTGTAAGAACTGAGGAATGTGCTTATCCTTCAGAATCTTCCAGCGCACGAGATCCGTCAAGTCCACCTGCCGGAAAAGGTTCTGCACGGAAGACTCCAAAAGCTGCGCCGCCGCCTCCTCGAAAGTCTTAAGGGTTACAAACTGAACCTGGTAGTTCTTGTGGACGGGGTGCAGGCCGTTGTTCATGCCCTCGGTGGTGATCACGGCCAGGTAGGCGCCGCAGGGGCTGACGGCTATGCCGTGTGTCCTGACCGAGCCGAACACCTCGGAGAGCTTGATCAGCTGGTGCTCGAACTTGAGAGCAACGTCCGTGAAGATGGGGATGAGCTGCCTCACCTTCCCGTCGCTGGAGCAGGTGTAGACCGTGCCGTTCTGCTTGTCGGCGGCCATGGAGACGATGGGCAGGGAGTGAAGCCCCGTCACGTGGGAGTTGTGGACGGTCAGACCCGCTTTGGAGATCAAGAGGAGACACCAGAAGACGTAGGCTCCTCTGGCGGCCACCACTAAGCTGCAGCTGCACTTCTGGTAGGGGTGGTAGAGAGGAATGCACTTGATGCTGTGCACGGGCAACTGGTCCATTTCCTGCCACAGGATGATGGGTTGTCTCAGCGTGAAGTAGCCTTTGACGGCCTTCAGGTTGACGGGGAGGACCTTAATGGGTCCAAAGGCGCTCCCGACAATGAGTCCGCTCATCTTGCGGTTGTTGTGTTCGTATTCCCACCAAGACAAAACGCTGGGGGAATTTATTCCCGACTCTATGGTGTTGCAGGAAGTAATGGATTCCTTCCCCAGGAAGGGCAGCTGGAACTGCCAGACGGCGATGTTCCCGTTCTCGAAGAGCACGGCCAGCAGCACGCTGCCCACGTCCCGGCACTCGTTGTTGTGTTTGACCTGCTGGGTGGTGCAGATGCCCGACCACTCCATGCGCACCGGGCTCTGCATGCTGTAGCGCCGCTGGAACTCCGGGAAATCGCCCAGCTCCCCGCTGGGAGCGTCGGCCTTGGAAAGCCTGTAACTGACCTCGCGCAAGCGCTCGCCGTAGATCTCCGTCAGGTCCACCAGCTGCACCCACTGCAGCCGGTTGAGGTTGGCGTGGACGCTCAGGCGGTTGTCCATGGTCAGGGCAGCCAGGAGGCAGCGCCCGTTGGCGTCGCAGCCGGGCGGGGACCAGCTGGAGTATTTGAAGCCCCGCAGAGGAGGCAGCGACTTCCCCTCGGGATTGAACACCCGATCCAGCATGAAAGCCTGGCTCACCGTGGGGTCCACCGAGCTGGCAAACTTCTCCTTGCACTCTGCCACCTCCTTCTTTGGGCCGACCTAGGAGAGAACAGAAGGAGCTTGGTGGGTTTTGAGGAAGACTTTCCTGGAATTCATTCCCCGTCCCCACTCACAGCCTGTATTGCTCTGTCCCCATGGTTTGTTAAGTTTTATTGTTGGCCTGGATCACAGGGATTGGAAGGGATCTCAAAGGATCATCTGGTCCAAGCCCGAAGTTCGCCCAGATCAAGTCACACAGGAATCTGAGTTGAAACGTTGAGTACTTGACAGTTTGAACATGATGCCAAGAACCTCTATAAACATCTCAGAGAAGTATGAGCCTGGGCTCTGTCTACTGAATCTCTTCTGCACCAGGGAAACAAAACCACACTGAATTTGCAGGTTTGTGTCTCAGCTGTTGCCTCTTTTCTGAACCAGAGCCCATTCCCATAGTTGGCATCACAGACCGGCTAGGGCTGGAAGGGGCCTCCGAAGGTCACCTAGTGCAGCCCCCCTGCAGTGAGCAGGGACACCCTCAACTAGCCCAGGCTGCTCAGAGCCTTGTCCAGCCTCCCCTGGAATAGCTCCAGGGATGGGGCCTCAACCACCTCCCTGGGGAAAGGGAGCTGTTCACACCGTCAGGTACTCAGTATTTCACCCCATTTTATACCCTGTTCTCAGCGTTGTCTGAGAGAAAACAGATCCATAACACCAGAATTATTTAATAAATATTCACCTGGAGTTGCCACCTCTCAGTGCTAAGCAGTGTCAAGAGATGCCCCCGATGAATCCTTCAGCTCAAAGAGCAAGGCAAGAGCGATTTCTCCTCCTGTCTGTCTGATCACCTCGTTCTCGCAGTGCCAGCGCCGCGGGGATTCTGAGAGAAGCTGCTCAACTTTCGACTCCCCCAACCTGCCCCGGTCCCGCCTCACCTTTACCAGCCTGAGGGGGTTTCATTCGCCCCTGTGCTTGTAAAACGCACCCACCAGCTCAGCACTGCGGGGAGGTGACCCCGGGGGCTCCCGCACCGCCCGGGGGGACGCATCGGGGCAGCCGCGGGCCCCGCGGGGAGGGAGGCGGCCGGGCCGGGCTCACCTTGAGGTGACAAGCGGTGGCGGGCGCGGGCACGGCGGTGCGGTGAATGACCATCTCCTGCCCGCCGCTGTGAACGTCGCTGAGCTGCTCCAGGACGGCGATGCTGCGGGCCGTGCTCACCGACACCCGATGGTCCTCCGACCAGGCCAGCGGCTCCAAGCCGCTGACTCCGTGCTGCAGCCGCACCGCCGGTTCCCGCCGCACCGCCGTCAGCCGGAACCCGGCGCTGGGCGCCGCCGCCGCCACCTCCTCGACGAGCGATTCGAGCCCCAGCGCCGGCTCCTCCTCCCCCGCCGACAGCGAGGGGCTGCCCTCGCGCTCCGCCGCCGCCATCTTAACCGCCGCCTCACCGGCCGCTCGCGCCGCCGCGCGCATGCGCCGCCGCCGAAG
>JANHGL010008595.1:0-66323 GCA_024611195.1 Ceyx melanurus
AGACAAGACAAGACAAGACAAGACAAGACAAGACAAGACAAGACAAGACAAGACAAGACAAGACAAGACAAGACAAGGAGAGGTAGGAACAAGAAGATGTGAGTGCAGAGATTTGAGCCTTGTCTGCTGAAGAAGTCAGCAATCAGTCCATCTGCTAGTGGGCTGATGTGGAACTGCTCTTGGAAGCTGCTGTGAAGTCCCCCTGGTTGCAACTACTCAGAACTGGGCTGCATTGCTACCCTTCCAAAGCAGGGGTGAATGGCCATGTAGGCATCACTCCAATTTTTCCTGCAGCAGGTTGGTTTCTAAATAAAACTCTACAATACCAATAAACTATTCATGATCTGGAATACTAGCAAAGATTTGAGTTTTGTTGACACTTGACCTTTCTGAAAAAGATTTTTTAAATGGTTATACAAACGCAAAAGTTTAAAAAAGACAAAAAAACTGAAGCTGTGTCAAGGGTCTGTCAGATTACAGAATCAGTGGGAAAGCAAAATGAAACTAATCTATACAGTTTCACATCCAGATTTTGTAACTATTTTGTATTTCTGAGTTGATGAAACTATAATTTAGACTGATTATTCCTGACATTTCAAATTTATGAAAATACTGAACTTCAGAAGAAATTTTGCTTATGCATGCACCATGTGGTAGTTTTAATGAGGATGAATATCTAATTGTACAACAATAACTTCATAATTACTTCATAATTAAAAATCTACTCCTCCGATTACTTAAACTCAACACCTAATTATGTAATGTAATTAATTATGTAAGATGAGAAATTGAATCATAGAATCATAGAATGTAAGGGTTGGAAGTGACCTAGAAGATCATCTAGTCCAATCCCCCTGCCAGAGCAGGATCACCTAGATTAAGTCACCCAGGAACAGATCCAGGTGGGTCTTGAATGTCTCCAGAGCAGGAAACTCCACAACCTCCCTGGGCATCCTGTTCCAGGCTCTGACATCCTCACTGTGAAGAAGTTTTTCCTTGTGCTTACCCTAAACTTCTTGTGTGCCACCATAAATTAACATATCCCTGACAGAAGGGTTGCTCAAAAAGTGCTATAGAATTAATGTAATGAACACTTTGTTTGAGAGAATGGAAAAACTGTTCAAATGATACACTAAATCTATTTTTTTTTTAAGCCACACAGAACCTGAGTTTTAATGGCATCAACAATTAATGTGTGTCACACAACCAAAGCTCTGATCTAATTGACTTCAACTGCAGTTGTGACTGCTGGGCACCTCTGCAACTATAACACTGACATTTCATAACATCTGAGCCTGTGGCTTTCCAGCCTTTCCAAATCTTGTTTATGTGGGTCTTTGCTCTTTGAAAAGTCACTTTTTTTTTTACTTTTTTTTTTTCTGTATGTAAACTAAGGAAAGTAAATGTCATAAATGCTGTGTGAACCCATAATTAGCTCTGCACTAAACATTAAGATGCAATGGATGTTCAAGCTGATTATCAGTTAGGTTTGCAGGCTATATATACATTAGCAAGTAATTTGGAGCAACAAAAGAGGATGAATAGATCAAAGTGGATGGCAAGGAGGACCCTGAAATGATGTATGTGGTACAGGGGTTTTACCTCAGATAAGATTTCATCTAGTCCTCTAGATTAACTGTTCCCACCAGGTACGTGGGAAATGATTGATCCGAAGGACCCATCACTGGTAAGGAACCCTTAACTTTCCAGTAAGGGTCAGAGTGTATTTGGGGTGTGGCAATAGGTTATACTGGTGTTCCATGAAAATGCAAACAGCTCTGTGACTGAGCCCTCTGATGTGCAGTAAACAGAGACCCTGAATACCCTGAATTGTCTTTCAATAGCCCTTGGAGATTCAGAGTTCTCTAGCTGCTCGGTTTGCTGAATAACTCTATCCTGCAGGAGGGCTTTCTGGTGGTCCCTAGCAAATATCCACTACTATCCTCAAGCCTGGTGCTTGCAGTGTGGTCAGAACAGGGGATGAGTCCAGCTTGGCTGAACCACTGCTGAGCTTTCGGGAAGTTTGTCTTTCCCGCCTTGTCCAGAATACAAATGCGAACAGATGAAACACAGATGGTTCCTAACAGCCCTCTGTCTTACATACTTTTTAGATTCTGTCTCTTTTTCCCTGCTTTCATGTTTTACTTATTCTTTGCATTCTTGGATCCCTGGGACTCATTCTTTGTGCGTGTCTGGAAAACATCTCCTGCAGCTGGAGCGGTGCTGCCAGGGAAGCAGGAGCCAGTAACAGCGGTACAGAGCAGCAAAGACACTGACAACTGAAAGGAACACAGCAATGAGAACATGTTCACCTGACTGCAATGTAAATTCCTCCGTGTTGGGAACAGACTCCTTCTGCTGCTCAGAGCAGCACTGAATATAGTTGTCTCTCCAATAACAAATAGAACATTGCTTTACGGTTCGAGGCTGCCGTATAGTTAAAGCTCTATTCCCTCTATGACACACGATACGTTAATTACACCTGATCAGCCAAATCAACTGTGCTGAAGATTCTTACTGCCAGTTTTCATCCTCTAACCTTTGTTTGCTAGGCACATCTGATCAAACAAAACCTCAGACTTTGTCTCCTCTTGATTCATCCTTTTAGCCAAAGTAATGCACAGAACATCACCATACTTTAAGTACAAATAAATCATATGCACTTAAGAGTCTGGATCTTAGGCTTCACAATTAGGGTGTAGACCTACTACAGAATCTATCAGCAGTGCTCTCAAGTACCTGATACATGTAATTAAGTAGCGTGGTCTCCTTCTTGTACCATTTCTGTCCTACTGATGCTTTTCATGCATCAGCATCATTAGTGGTCACACAGAGAGAGTTGGCCGTAGGTTAAAATGTCTGCAAGCTGTCAAAGTGTTTTGCTGTAAACCTCTGTGACTGAATGTTTAGTGGTGCTCTCAGCACACAAGACAGGCTTGCCAGTATTATTTACATATCATGATAAATGGGCACCATTACTCACTTCACCCTAAAGTAAGCAGTGCTTTTGGAATGATATTTAAGAAATCTTTTTCTCTATTACAGTTTTCAATTAAATAATCTTATTGTAATTATTTTTTTTTCCCCCCAGATTAATTTTAGGCTTATCATCCATGAAGGAAAACCATATGCTTTCCTAAAAAAAGAGAAAGTCACTAACCTGGAAAAGGGATTAAGAGAAAAATATGTTTGGATGTTTTAATCTGCAGCAAGAGAAGCAGGAATAATGAATGCCAACAGTAACTGTAGCTCAGGGATTTTTTTCTACCACCTTAGAATATTTATTAGAAACACTTTTGTTGACTGCATTATATATATCCTTTGTTTTGTTTCTTTTTCTTTTATTAAGGGAATTTGCATAGAAATATAGGGGGAAAAAAGGATTTTAATGATGGCTGAAAAAATAGTCATACGTCTTGGAGAACTTTGGAAAAAACAACCCTGTTTAGAAACAGTTTTGCTTTAATACTGTGTTCATTACCAAGGATATTTATGTTAAAGTAGAATCTTTATTTCTAAGAATTTCTTTATTTCTCCATCTGTTTCTCTACCTGAACTCTTAATCAGGTTCAGCAACAGTACAGTTATTTTCACAGCAACTAGTTCTGGTGTCACAAATAGAGGATTATGACTTCAGCACACAAAAGACCAGCAAGAAGATTAACTCTTAGAAACAGCCTGGGGGAGGGGTGTTCTTATTTAATTTGCCTATAAAGAACATAGGGAAAGTAGGAGCATGTAAGTAGGAGTATGGAACTGTTTTTGAAGAAAAGGGCATGTAAATACTTCCCATGATAAACAGGATTATTTCCAACCATCAATAATTCCATTATTCTGAAATCTGGGGTGGGACTTCAATTGTAAATGAGACACTTAATTTACAGTGTGTATGTGTACATATATATATATATATATACACACACGTAATTTTGAGGGGGAATCTGAGTCTGTATTAATTTCCTAAGCTCAAGCCTATCTCACTACTACTGGAGAATCCTATCTCACTGCTGCTGAAAAAAATCATGATTCTTGCTTTTACTAGGTAGGTATCAGGCAGATCATATTTTTTAACACAGAGGCAAGAAATCAGGTGAGAGCAGAGAAAGAACTGAGAAGGGAGTATCTGACTTCATTAGATGTTGCTGAATGAACAGAATCTTGGGAAATTTGCCTCAGAGTACATGAAACACTGACTGTAATGATGTCAGAAGCATTTGTGGTTATCTTTCAGAATTTGGAGAGGACAATGACATTTCAAAAGATTTAAAAAGGTCAAACACAACCTTTCTCTCTAGAAAGTGGGAAAAGGGAGAGACAAGGTATTATAAACTACTCAGCTTATGTTCAGTTCCTGAAACAATACTGAAAGAAATTAAGAATTTTAGAAACTTGAAAGATAACATGAGGATGAATAGCAGCCAACATATATTTGTCAAGAATAAATCCAATTTCCTTCTGAGAAAAAGGCCTTCTGAAAAGCAGCGTAGCAGAAGATATACTAACTTAAAAAAATACTCTGACATTGCCTCACAAGACATTTTTATAAGCAAGTAATGCTGCAGATAAAACTATTCTAAGACATGTAATACTGGTTTAAGAACTGAACTCAGGGAGTAGTTATCAATAGCTTATTGTAGTTATCAATCAGTTCACTGTAAGACTGGAAGGATTTATGACGATCAACAGATGTAGATCCAGCAATACATCAGTAGTCTTCATACTTCCAAAAACCAATCAAAACAACAAAACCACTATGCTCTTCAGTGAGGCAGAATAATAAGCTGCAAAAATACTAGATGGGAAACAACTGGCAGGATGGCAGCTGTAAAAATCCTAAGGCATATATTGAATTCTCAGCTGATACTAAGCTGTCAATGCCAGGTGACTGGAAAAAGGCTATCACACTGACTGTAAAAAGAAAAATAGATTTTGCAAGCCACGTGTAGTAATTCTTTGGGACTGGCAAAGCCTCGTCTGTCTACTGAGTCTAATTTTGGGCCTTGCATTTCAAGGAAAAAATTGGCCAATTAAAGAAATCCTCCAGAGGTCTAATAATCATAACATACAGAAACAGATGCAGAAAGACTGAGTCTGGAGCATAAGCATGGTCTCCAATATTAAGAAACAGTTGTAAAGAAAAGGGAAATAAGCTACTTTCCATGCACTCAGCATATAAGAAAAGGAAAAATGGTATTCCAGTTTATCAAGGAAAATTTAGTTGAGTAATATGAACTTTCTCCAAGAGTAAAGCCAATTGAATGCAGGAATAGATTGTGGAAATGGTGAAATAGTCATCCAGATTAGATCTGGAGTTTGAAGCTATAGAATTCTGTTCTGAATGTGAACATGACGTTTAGAAGTTTCCTCTAGGACTTTTTTTGTCTTTCCCAGATTATTTTAATCTTTATCTCTTGAACTCAACAGCTGTAAAGACCTGCATTTTTATAATGTTATCTTCTTATGTTGAATTTTGAAAGGATTGGGTTTTTTCCTGCTCCCAATTTCGTCTGGTAGTTTAATTTATTATTATTTTCTTGCTTGCTTATAGCAGCAGTTTGGTGATATCATAAGGCTGCAAGTATGGCCTTAAAAGAATGTTTAATGCATTCTGTGGCTTACATTGGAATAAAAGGCCTCTTAGAGACAACACAGCTGATGATTTCAGAAACATCCTAAAGGAAAGAGAATGAGATGAGCAGAACTGTGGTGGAATTGATCTGTCACTGACAGTGGGAAGGACACACAAGAATACAAACATTTCAATCCCACTGACAGTTTGAGAAATGTATATGACAACGTTATGCTCATATGGCAGGAATCCTATCATCCTTTCACCTCACATGCTTATATTCTAAAACTCTGCTACATTCTTAAAAATCTATTCTGGAACTGGCTTTAACTCCAACCCAAAGATGCACTGACACTTTATTTAATGTTATAAAACACATGCTGCATTGAGTATTTATTTGTTGCTTCCCGTTTACTCTCTAAAGAAAAGACAGAAGAAATGTGTCTGTCTGCATTTTATTCAAATGTCTGTACATCTGTAAAGCTTTGAGTAGAATGACTCAGCCCATAAATATCCAGAAAGTTTGAAAATTATTGGGCATTTAATTCAGTAGCTATTTATGAAATTGGAAAGGAAGCTTTCCTTGGGGCAAGTGGGAACCCCACCCAGTGCTTCTGCAAATACTGTAGGAAGGGAAGCATAATCCTGCCAAAGCAGTTCTCTGCCTCATTTCAGTATCATCAGCTGTTTAATGAGCTGAGAGAGAAGATAATGACATCAAATATTGACATCTGAAGTGCTCCACTAGATATTAGTTTTCTCTATGCTGTTTTGTTATCATTCACCCTCCCATATATACACTTTTTTATTATTATTGGCTACGAGGGTTTAGGACTAAAGAAAATAGAGCCAAGGAAAATAGTCCTTGGCTTGCCAACAGAGACCAAAATTAATGTCAGAGATCAGAATAAGCTGGGGGATTGCTATCTGTCTGAGTACTCAGTATGAAGCTATTGGAGAGAAGCAGAAAAGGTATGGATCATTAATGAGGCTGTGACAACATTCTGTAAACTTGGGGATAGAGAATCTCTGTTAAATGACTGTTTCCAGCCTCCCTTCTCCCAAAACCAGCACTGAGAACTAAAGAAATGTGACAGTAAGGGTTAAGCTGATGTGTTACAATTTTCAGGTGACTAATTCAAATGCATCATCAAAATTAGCTGCTTACATTTCCTGTCATATAGAGACATTTATATACCTCAACAAATAAAGGTAAACCCATAAAGTACACAGAAGTATACAGTGTGTGAATATATTAAGATGATTTTAATTACTAAACCAGACTTGTTGCTTTTAGTGGTCAAGGCAAAGAGCTGTCGTTGTGTATTTCTTTTTTAAGAACATACTGAAGTATATTCACAGTCTCTGGATATACTTCCTTAAAAATACAGACATCCTTGGATGATTTTAAGAGTCATTTGGATGTGGTTTTGAGGGACACGGTTTAGGGGTGAACTTTGTAGAGTAGGGTTAATGGCTGGACTTGATGATCCCAAGGTTCTTTCCCAACCTGAATGAATGATTCTATTAAATATTTTCCTTAGTATCTCTCTGAAAAGAGAACTATTGGTAGTAGATTGGATGACTCTTACAACTCTGCTACACAAGAAAATTATATACTTTTAAGATAAATGAATACAGACAATGTCTAAAATATAATATCTTAAAAAGGCATCGTTTTTCATTCTGTCTTTTTGAGAAATCTTTTGAATCAAAACAACAAAATCATATACATCTAAAGTCTCATAAAACTCTGCTTTTGAAGAGAAATAGGCATCAGATTTGGGCTGGCTTGTTAGCTGACAGAAAAACATGAAAGTTTAGCAGGTTGTATAACCTTTATAATATAAAGATGGATTTAGACCTGAGACCCTTAATTTCATCTTCTGTATGCTGATAAGAGACATATAAATAATCATGAAGACATAAAGGACATACTTTATTTGCTAGATTAATATGTGAGAACCAGAATCAATCTTTATGTCAAAGTTGGTTAATGCCTAACACTATCTATGAGTCAAATTAAAAGCTATGTCAAATATTTCTTAAAAGGAAATAAATATTCTGATATTATCTGAACCTTAATTAAGACTTTTTTCTAATACCAGCAATTTTCAGGTCTTACCTTTGATATTTACATATCATCAGAGCACTTGCTTCTACTTTAGTATGATTTTCATCAGCATGAGCACAGATTTCTGTTCCAACAGTTCTTCATATGTGTTTGAACTTGAGAATGTGGTTACTTTTGCAAAACAAAAAATCCCTATTATATGCCTAAAGAGTTATGTTTGCTGCTTATTATGAAAGCATTTATATTCTTGGATTAAAGTTGAAAACAACTTGAGAAAGAAAAGGATGAAGGGACAGTAATACACATTTACACTTAGATAATTTGAATCGATTACTTTTATAATAAAACTGAAATAAACAAACTACAGTGAAGCAGTAGCAAACTGAAAAACTAGATTTTTGTGAACTCTGCATGGACTATTCAAGGATAGACACCTTAAGGTAAAATAACATCCAGCTAGAGCTTGCAAAGCCTATGTAGAGACCTAACTGAGTATCAAACTCATTATTTTTATAAAAACATGTAAGGCAGTAAGTAATGTCTAAACTTCAAGCTTTTGTTTCACTAGTAATCTAATAAATACAGTGCTGATTCCTAGTTTCATCCACAAGGAATCATTCATGCTCAATATAAAATCCTGGATTTAGCTGCTTTAGGGTGGCTTGCTGGGATTACCTATCCTACTGACTACTGGCCCAACTTTCTCCCTCTGAAATGCTTTTTCCTTTTGGCTCCCTGCCCAAATACTGTTCAGAAGCATTAGTTCCCAAGGCAGTCCTCATCCTTTTCCAGTTAAATAGCATAAGAAGTGCTGATTCCACTATTTTACTGATATCCTCACTATATTATTCTTTATTTTATGGCTTGTCTCTGAATACTCCCTGACCTAAGAACCTGCTGTTCATAAAGTGACGTGGTAACTCCGTTCACACAATTAAAAAAGAGCCCAACAACACTGTTACTTTTACTTCCACTTCACTGATCTGAACACCATCTGAATGTAAATGTCCTAAGCCAGGATTTCATCTGAAAGGAAAGAAAAATACCACTCTTTTACCCACAAAGAAATGTTTTGATATCTTGATATTTCTGGCTTTCTTTATAAGTGAAAATTAATAAGAATTATGAAAAGGGTAGTCAAGGAAATATTTCATATTATTATCTCATACATTTTTTATTTACATTCATCTTTTAATGATTTTTGATTAATAATTCCATAAAATAAAAGTGTTAATAATATATGGTGAGTTTTTCAAAATCATACTATGTTTTAGCTGCTGAATTAAATAGTAAATAAAGCTCACGTTCCTTTAATGAGGGACAAAATGTTTTTTGCTCATATACCTGCATCTGCACCATGGTTTTTGCTGCTATAGCTGTGTTATATATGGGTTGCCAAATAATGTGGTTAGTTTGGTTAAGTGTGAATAAAGATCCCATTAAATTGCAGGGATTGAGCCTGAGTGAGATGCCCCAGACAGAGCTCAGATCACAGATTTGCAATGCAAGTACCACTCTTCTCCCCTGTGATTCTACCAGCACTGAGGGCAGTTCTACTTGTAATCTCATGCTGGAAATGTTCATAGTTTGTACCCTGCAGCTGTGCAGCTACAATTACATCACACTACCATGCTGCATCTAGGAGTATTAATGAGTAAAGAAAAAATGTTCAGTTTTGGGCCTTTCACATTCCTTTTTCACAGGACACTGAGGTACCAGAGTGTTTCCAGAGAAGGGCAACCAAGCTGGTGAGAGGTCTAGAGAACATATCTTATGAGGAGTGGCTGAGAGAATTGGGGCTGTTTAGCCTGGAGAAAAGGAGGCTCAGGGGAGACTTTAATCACTCTCCACAACTACGTGATGAATGGAGGTTGTAGAGAGGTGGGGGTCAGTCTGCTCAACCAAGTAATCAAAGGTAAGTATTACTGCAACGTTGTAAGGAAGAATATTAAACCTTATCTAGAACACTCCATGCAAAATCCATCATTCACCAAAAGAAGCTAAATGCAAACTGGAGTATGTCTGAAGCAGTGCTTACTAGGATGCAAGAAGAACTTTTGGAAGATAACTTTTACCTTGGTTTATATTTCACTTTGTTTAACCTGAAAATACGAAAGCCTTGTGAAGTTTATGGAGCAAGTCCCTATGGATCCATTTCCAAGCACATTAAGGACAAGAGGTGACTGTGAACAGTCATCACAGATTTACCCAGGGCAAACTGCATTTGACCAACCTGATTTCTTCCTATGAGAAGTTAAAAGCCCCTGTGGATTATGGAGGTGATGGGAAGGAAAAACTGGAAGACATTTCTTTTTATGTTAGTAGAGCTTTTGACAAAGTGTCCTGTAGCATCCTCGTATCAAACTGGGGAGAGATGGACTAGGTGTGTGAATTACAGACTGGATTAAATGCTGTTTGTGGCAAATAAGAATTAAGGCTAATGGTTTAAAGTCTACCAGGCAACCAGTCTGGGGTACTATTTCTCAGAAGGTGATTCTAAGGCTAAGGAATCAAATGAATGAATCAATGAATCTCTGTCAGTGATGTGAACGATGGCTCAGAATGGACCCTCTGTATGTTACAAATGACAGGTAGGGAAACACCTGATATGCTTGGAAGTCAGAACTACTATTTAGAAAAGCTTTAGGAAGTAGAGAAATGGGCCATCATAAACCTCATGCAATGCTGTAAAGACAGATACCTACATCTGGGATGGAACAAAAACATGCAACTGCAGCAGCTCTGAAAATGACTTCAGGGTCCTTGTAGACAACATGCCAATATATCATAGTGCCTGTGTTATACTGGATACCCTCAAAGTGGATGCAGTGTTCTGGATGTGGCCTCATGGTTCCCATGATCTCCACAGCATATCAGAAGAGCCTGTTCTGTCAGGATACAACACAGACAACACATTATTTGAGGCACACTTAGTGAAACAAAGCCAAAATAAGAATTGTGCACTAGGAACACAGGAGAAGGACATGAGCTTGAGAAGAGACTCAGCATTATGTAGCCAGATTTAGCCAATCTGTTTTGAAAGGGCTAATGCAAAAATGGCCAGGAGGCAGTCCAGGAGCTACTTAACCTCCAGACCCTCAGCACCCCATAAGTCTTGCATTCAGCATCAGCTATAATGATGAAATAGCAGGTATCTAGGAGAACAGTACAGTGACAACTTTCCTTTGACATGTTTCCAGCTATGGGTAGCATGTGGTTTAGGGATAACCTGAAACCCTCTGTGTTCCTGCAGTTACCAGCTTGCCTATGGTTCTAACAGACTTTGTGCTGGTAATTTGTGCAATTGCTCTTGGAATGCTTTTATACATCTGGCCACAGCAACATCCCATGAGTTCCACACTTGTTCCACAATTCTGGGTCATGTGAGAAAAGTGCTTACTTAAATTTCTCTTAAACTTAGTGCCTGACAATTTAAATGAATGCCAGTAAGTTTTCCTTCTACAATAAAAATATGGTGATCCATCACGACCTGGCCATTCTCTCAATATGTTATGGAGATCTACAGCATCTCCTTTGACCTCAATCAATCATCTCCTTTCAATGTTGAAGACTATTAGTCTATTTAATAATCCTTTCTATGATTTTATAGAAGCAGTTGTATTGTATTTCTGATGATCTTTTTCTGATTGTCTTTGCACATTTTCAAGCTCTGCTAATCTTGATTATTAGAAGTGAGCAGAACTGAAAGGAATGATTAAGGTGAGGGCAAAACATGTATTTGGACTTAGTATAATGATGTGGGTTTTTTCCACTGGCCATTCTTAACATTTCCCATGGTTTTATTTGTCTTTTTTACAGTTGTTGAGAAGTGAGACTTACTAACTATCTTCTAAGGACTCCTTCCTGAAAAGTAATATCTAATCTATAGATCAACATTGTGCACCCACATACTTATTATTAAATACACCTATGACTATAATATAGATTAGTTAAATTTATTTTAATTTAAGCTCATTTAATAATGTGATAGGATCATCAACTTAATCACTTGAGTTTTATCTCTCTTTACTACCTTTTAGCTTATAAATAAAGTTTCATCTCATGCTTGAGTGGAACCTTTCTGCTTTGGAGAAACTGACCATTTATTCCTAACTTTAGTCTCTGATCATTTAAGTCTCCCCTAGAAAGTCTTCCTCTAAAAAAACACAGTAAAGACTCAGTAAAGTTTCTTATTGAATATCAGGTATATTTAACACCTTTATAAATCCATTTTCTGTGATCTTCTGTACATAAAAGATGAATAATTCTCTTCTCTGTCACAGTTATACATATGTTTACAATTTCTTTTTTAGTAGAGAAGTCAAGCAAACATGTCTATATTTCCCTCAGTCTTTTAAGGTCACCTTTACACAGTGATTTTGCAGTTGTCATCTCTCATTACTCCAAAACTGAGGAAATTTAAGCAAAAGGGTATACAATTACTGTTAGTTTTTAATGGCACTTTTTGACAGCATGTAAATTTGAGCCAGTTCCTTCCCATTCTATCCCCAGAAAGAAAATAGTAAATTAAATAAAATGGTGAGTTATTCAGCTCTGCACTGGTCTTCTGCCTGTGCTCTATTTTACCTGCATTCTGTTTCTTTTTGTTGCTTTTTCCCTTCTGCTTGTCTGTTTGTTTTGTTTGGTTGGTGTGTGTTTTGTTCTGTTGTTTTAGTTTTCGTTTGTTTATGGGGTTTTCTTTTGTTTTTGTTTTGTTTGTTTGGGGTTTTTATATTGTTGGTTTTTTTCCCTGTATTTATTTTTATTTTTTTTTAATGACACCACTCATTCCAATTCATTGGATTGGATTTGGTTTGGAATTGGAATTGGTTGGATTTGAAGAAATTGGTTGTATTTCCCTCAGGAGTGTTTTTTTCAGAACTGTGTAGAAGAATCCTCCAATGTAGAACCAAACAGAAAGCAGTAAACCTATAACATAACCTATTCTAAACATAAAGCTTATTGACTCTTTCTTTCTTGTTTCCATGCTCCTTTTCTTCTCTTGGCTTCTATCTGAAGCTTCTACCACCTGCTTATCAGCCAGGAGAGCTAAACAAACTTGGAGCCCATCAAAGAGTTTGACCATACATACCCACAGATGAGACAGGAGTGTTGTGTTCTTGCAGTGCTATACTACTAGCAAAATTATTTTCCCATTCATAGCCTGGACCTGGAAGTCTGATTTATTTGCAAAGGGTATTTCTTGAGTCAGCAGCATCTCATCTTACTGATGATGGCCATGCCATCACTCCTTGATCCCAGCTGAGTACTCTGTTCCACTACATCAACTCCCAGGGACACAGGAGGATAAAGCTGAATATCTGTTTTCCTACTATAGTCCTCATTCTTTCTAAACGACTGCTTATGGTTATAGCTCAGGTTTCCTAATATCCTGCTGTCCTGTGAATGCAGCTTCCCAATAGCAAGGTGATATTGCTGCTGCTTTAACTATACTGCAATGATTTTCTTGCAATGTTGATATCATCACTGTCTTCAGCAATTTTTGTGGAAATACTGTCTCTGAAATGCTTTTGTCTATTTAAACAAGCTTCAAACAAAACAAAAAAAATATGCAAGTTACAGAAAAAAAAAGATTTCAAAGCATATCTTTTCTGCTAGCACATTTTTAGTACTGAAAACCCGAATGCTGTTAGCATTTAAATCAAATCTCCACCTGAACACAGTGACATTTGAATTGTCTCTGTAAAGAAATAAGACTTATAAACATACAAAGTAAGTTAATCAGCTCTATGTAGGAAGATCTGTAAAGATGACAATTCTAAACACAGGTGTCACTAACATTGACACAGCTCCAAAGTCAGGTTGAAGGTTACAGAGAAAAATAAATAAATTATGGAATATTAATAACAGTCCTCCTCACATACATAAATATTCAATGCTCTCCATCCCTTTGCCCTTTGGAAAGGGACGCACTGCAGTTACTACTTTATCCAAATAACTAATTTCCTGGAATAAATGTGACCTGAAATTATTGCCTCAAGATGGTACTGGTTGCAGAAAGATTCTTCAAACAGCTCTCAGTCTAAAGGGATGGAAATCTTTGAGAAGCATCTTTTGAATTCTGAGATTGGTTGGATTGAGCTTGACAAGTTTGTTTTATTTTTGCTTCCAATTTCAAGTCCTGATCTGTAATTTTATCCCTAAACTTTCACTATGTCTACAGCCCTTTAGTTTCAACACATCTCATACAGGAGTACAGTTATAGTACATAAAATTTGTATATAGGATTTGGCTCTGGATATGTGATTTTCAGATCATGATTCTGATAAAAATATATATGCAAATTAAGAGATAAGTTTAAAGTTCTTTTTTCGTCCACATAGATACAGTTTTAGCAGATACTGAGTAAATTAATTTCCTACACCATTCAAAACTGAAAGAGCTGCAAAAGTAGCAGGAATTAAGATAAAATATATTCAGGTTTTGACTTCCGGGAAAAAAAATTAATTCTATAATATCATCACAGATTATTTTTTTTTTTTTTTTTAAAGTCAAGATCTGCTTGTCCTTTACAGAGAATGGAAAACCAGCTGCAGTCACAGAGATTTTGCACCAAGTGCCTTCTCCCAGGCAGTCAAGGAAGTCAGTACCAAGTTTGTGCCTCACTCTACCATAACATAGAATCATAGAAAGTTTAGGGCTGAAGGGACCTCCAAAGGTCATCTAGTGCAGCCCCCCTTCAGTGAGCAGGTGTTCTTCTTGTAAATATAACTTCACTTCAGATACAAGAAAGGGAGGATTTCTTTACCCCAGCTATACATCTCTGTACCTTGTAGGTGTCTGCATTTGGGCTAGCCACACATACACCTAAGATATGGCACATTCAAAGTCCCAGGAGACAGTCAGGGACATTAGGGGGAAGGATTCACCTGCTGGAAAGAAGTTTCAGCTGGGTACAATGAGCATGATCATGACATTACTGAAATAAATGCTGCCTGTCTTCTAAGTCACTTGTGTTTCTTGTTTTTCTTCTACCAGTTGTACCTGTGTGTACATTCACCACTCTCATTTCCCTGTCGTTACTGAGGATAATTTAGTTGCCTTATAGAAATTCCTGACTGTCTCTCCTACCTACAAATACATCCTAGATGACAACTTAGACAAAATGACTAATTTAAAAGTCTTAGAAATTAGATGAGATTAATTGCAGTACTCGCTTCTAGCTAAGCTGAGAAAAAAATGTGATTCCTACTGAGAATCAGCACTTGCTAAATACTGATACTGATTACCCTGGCACTTTCTGGTATTCAGTCTATTTCTCAAAGATTACAAAATATTAGAAACCAACCTGGGTGATTCCTGTGAATGTTCTATGTTCACTTCAGTCCTCTGTGCACTTCTCTGTAGGAAAATGCATATGGTAAAGTAAGAGATGTTACAGAAATGGCCATTGAGTAGTAGAAAAAAATATCCCAGTGTGTGTTTGAATCATTCCCAACAGCTCCAGGCACAAATTCAATACTGCAACAAACAGTAAGGACCTCAGCTGATCTCACTGGTATTTGAAGAAATGATTTTTACTGTGTAAAAGGACAAGATAATTTTGGATTCAATTGCTGTGTGGAAGTTGTTCCCATGTTTATCACAGCTTTAACATTACTCTGAATTTTCACCAGTCTCTCCTGTAGTGACTCAGACTGGGAAGACTCTAGTATGAGGAGTGCAAGGGCCTATTTCTAAGAACAAGGTAGCAAGATAAAGGTCTTAAATTGTTGTTTCCATTAAACTTTGTAATGCTGACTCAATTACTTCAGAATATCAAATTCAAATATTAATGCACTTGTAGATTAAGTTTGGCCTGAACAGTGTAATGTAAAAAGAGACCATTACTCTCCATGATGTCACTACAGATGGGCAATCATTTTTAATGAATAATTTATTTGATGAATTTTGTCCTTTTCTCTCGTCATGAAGACTTCATACTCTTCTCAAAGGTAACAATCAAGACTGAGCAACATAAAATTCACAATACATTTTTCTTTGCATTCTGGAAAAGCTGCTAATAATTTGATATTTTAGTATTCCTGGTTTGAACAAATCTTGATATATTTTATGAGTGAAGGGAATAGTTTGTGAAAATAATAATATTCCAATGTTTCATTTTATGTAAATACTATGCAACATTTGTACACGAGTAATTTACACTAAACTACTTTGCAGTAAACTTGCAGTAATAGTCCAGTAAGAGAAATATCTAGTTAGAGAAAGTGGTTTAGATTTTGGTTCTTAAAAAATGAATAAATATCATAAATACAGATGCAATCTATTCCTAGTTATTAACAATATGAAATAAAGCTGATAAAGGCAAGCAATCACCTCATTCCTATGTTATAAAAAGAGCCATTTCCATCCATTCCTTTTGAATACTATGGACACATGTTTGGAAAGATAATCAGAAAAAATAGTTATGGACTATAGTAATAGTAATTCATAATCAGGCTTCTGGAAACAAATCATGGAAGTGAAACAATAAATGACACAACACTGAATACTACTCAATGGCCATTTCTGTAACATCTCTTACTTTACCATATGCATTTTCCTACAGAGAAGTGCACAGAGGACTGAAGTGAACATAGAACATTCACAGGAATCACCCAGGTTGGTTTCTAATATTTTGTAATCTTTGAGAAATAGACTGAATACCAGAAAGTGCCAGGGTAATCAGTATCAGTATTTAGCAAGTGCTGATTCTCAGTAGGAAATTACTGACAGTTCTGGAAACAAATAAAATCCCAGTGTGTTAATAAAAAGAGGACAGTCAATCAGAAAATGCCATGATCACAATGTGCACCTTTCTAGCAACTAAATAGATTTAGAGATAATAAAAAAGAAAAGAAAAGGATAAAACCAGGTGTCAATGACTGTCTTAATAGAGTGCTTTATTTTGTGAATGAACATATTTAGCATTTCTCACTTTTCACAAAACAAAACCAAAAACGAACCACAAACTGAAAATATTTAATATATCTGTCTGAGCTGCAACAGAAAAAAATAATCTCTAATTTCTCTGCCTTCAATTATACTACTGAAAAAGTATTCCTCTCATCTCTGTAAATTGCTATTTGCTGGTGCTATTAGTTTGTAATCAGTGGGCTTGCTAGTGCCAGCATTCTCATACACAGCACTGCCAACTGCAAACTCACAGTCATCTGCAGACACAGATTTGCCATTTTGTGTGTTTCATGAGCACTGTATGTAAATTTTTACAAGGTGTTGACTAACCAGGTGTTGAGTTGCTGTTTCCACATTACCAGATAAATTACAAGTATTCAAATTTAATATTAGTTCCGTGACTTTTATTTATATGAAAACTTTTGGGAAATACACATGGTGTTGGTTGATACTTAACCTTTCTGTTGTTACATGCTTCTGCTCCTGCACTTGGAAAAACTTTTACAGAATGGGCTGCTAAGCCACTAGGTTTCCACCAACATTAACTGAGTAACTCCTTCTATGTTACCTATTTTTCAAGAGCAGGAAGGTCACATTTCAAAAAAAAAGGAATGATTACTTCTTGCTATACCACCAACCTAGCAAGCAGTCAAATGCTCAGTTCTGCTATCCACACTCATTTTGAGGGTTTCTTTTCTTACAGGCCCCTGAAATCTGTAATTGATATAGAAAAAGATGACATTTCTTTTTAGTCTGTTTGAATGGTCAACAGATTTTAGCAACATAATGTATTTATGTTTACTCAGTCATATTAAATATATACAGACACATATGTATATACACACTAATACAGATACATAAATACACACCCACATGTACACTAACATTTTTGGCATGCATTTTTTTTCTCCTAAAAACATTTAATTAATTAATGTTTGCCTGAGAAAGTCAAAGCCCACCTGAAGCTGAATCTGGCAATGCCAGGAAAAGCCACAAGAAGAACTTCTACAGATACATCAACAGTAAATGGAAGACTATGGGAAGTGTGTGCCCACTGGTGAATGGGAATGCAGATCTGGTGCCACAAGACATGGAAAAGGCTTGAGGTGCTCAACACCTTCCTCACCTTGGTCTTCAGTGGCAAGATCAGCCTTCAGCAACCCCTGTTCTGAGACCTGAGACAGCTTAGCCCAAGGAAGACTCAACCTCAACCTCAGTTAGACAAACTAAATGGGCATAAATAATCTAGACCTAGATGGTATGAACCCATTGGTACTGAGGGAGCTGGCTGCCATCACTGCAACACCCTTCTCAAATACCCTTGAAAGGTCATGGCAAGCCAGAAGAAGTTTCTGATGCCTGGAAGAAAGGAAATATCACTTTTATCCTCAAGAAGCACAAGAAAGAGAACCCCAGAAACTACAGGTCAGTCAGACTCACCTCTGTCCCTGGGAAGGTGATAGACCAAGTAATCATGAAAGCCATTTGTAAATAAATGAGGGACAAGAAGGTGATTAGGTGTAGTCAGCATGGATTTATGGAGGGGAAATTGTGCTTGACAGAACCAATAGCTTTCTACAGTGAAACAGCTCTCGTGGTGGAGAGAGAACAAGGGGTGTATTTTATCTTGTCATCAGTAAAGAGATGACCTGGCTGATGGAACAGAGTGCACCCTCAGTAAATCAGCAGAATGCACAAAACAAAGGGGAGTGGATAATACACCAGAGGGTTGTCCTGCTACCCAGAGGGACCTCAGCAGAATGAAGAAATGGACAAAAAAGACTCTTATGAAGTACAGCAAAGGGAAATGGGAAGTCCTGCATCCAGGGAAGAATAATCCCATGTATCAGTATGGACTGAGTGCTGACAATCCAGAAACCAGCTTTGAAGACAAGGACCTGGTGAGCAAGAAGTTGAATGTGAACTAGTGATCTGTCATTGCAGAAAAAAAATCCCACCAACATCTTCCTTGGCTGTATTAGGAGTGTTGCCAGCAGACTGAGGACTTGAGCCCTTCCTTCTGCTCAGCAGTGATGAGACTACATCTGGAGTGCTGGGTCCAGTTCCAGGCTACCCAGAACAAGATAGATGTGGAAATACAAGAAAGATCCAGCAAAAGGCCACAAAGATAAGGGACTGGAGCAGCTCTCACATGAGTAGAAAATGAGAGACAGTTGTATGACAACATGAGTAATCATCTGAATACAACTAAACAACATTCCTTGTACAAAACTTTTTAAATGTAGTGGTTTTCCTGGTTTAGGACTGTAACAACTTTGAAACGGGGTTACATAAATCAAGGTAATTCACAACAGAAATCATTCACAATTGTATTTTGAAAGGGGTTTTAACTATTTTCCATGTCTGAATTGTCGCATTTTTCTCAAAGCTCTCACAGTAATAATTTTCTATTTTATTATAACCCAAGGCTATTTTTCCTCTTGTTAATCAAATATCCCCTGATCTAAAGCAGCAATCCTAGCTGGCATGTTTAAACCTAATTGTATTATTTTAATGGGCTTGGTTATATAGATGCTTCAGTAATTCAGTGTAATAATCTCAGGCTTGGTTAGGAATAAAGAGAAGAAAAGGAAACAAAGCTTACTTTTAAATGTTGTTATGCTGCCTCAAGAAGAAACAATAAAGAGAGATCGAATTTATGTATAGTCTTGTTACAACTGAGTATGTTAATTACTTTTTATCAAAGCAATTTTATGTTACTAGGAAACAGAGCAACAAAGGCCACAGGTGGTAATGAAAAAGGGATGCCTTATCAGAAGTGACTAATAATGCTTGAGTTGCCAAAGGAACCAGATTGTCTCCTAAAAATGTATGCTTTGACATTCACTTATCAATGCTACTGAAATGCAACTCTTATCATGTCTGCATAGCAAATTTCATTTCCATAGAAGTGATGAATATGGAGATTCTTCTCTTATTTGAATGTCTCATTTATTTCTTTTTTCATGCATACAGGAAAATAATACTTCTTGTGGGTAGATTTCACTCCCTGGAAGGGATAAGAAGTGGCTTAACTGGTTTGTCTTTTTTAACAATATTGCTCTTCTGGAAAGGCTCGTTCTAATGTTTTCTGGCTAAGCTACTGGTCAAGAATACACCAGAATTAGGAAGCTTTTGATTTCAATGAAGTTTTAAGTGTTGTAAATCAGCAAATCCTGGCTGTGACTCACAATAGGCTCCAGAGTGGACCACTTAAATCAGCAAAACTGATTAGGTTGGAGGCGTTAGTCAAGTGAAATAACTCAGTTAAGCTATTCTACCTAACACTGAGGGAACTGTTTCCCAAAAGTTGCCTCAAGGGACCTAATCCCTTTCACAGGCAGACAAAACTTTCATTTACAGTGCCTGCAAATAATGTATTACTGGAAAGTTTACATTTACTGTGAACTGTAGACTTTAAAATCAACAGGTAATAAAATTACCACATCAACACTTCTGACATAGAACAAAAATGCAAGATGTACATATAAACCTGCATGCATAAAATGGCCTGGGGACAGTATATCTACATTTTTCGAGCCATAACACAACGTCTATAGCAAAAAATATGTATCTTACTTTAAGTACTTATTAAAAAAGGATTTTATAATATTAGAAGAGATGAAAGACAGTAAGATTTGGATTATGCAAAGAATATATTGTGACTATTATGACATTTTTTCACTCAGTTCCTATTAATGTTGCTGTGAACAACACAGTAAGTGAAGAATATTAATATTTTAAAGGGAATAAGCAGCAAAGCAGATTCTGGATGAATAGTGCTAATCTCCCACTGAAAGGCCTCATGTGTCTAACTGGGCTGGATGTGTGCTGTGCATATGAACCTTACTTACAACTTTTCCTTTTCTGTCTTACACAGTTGTTGTTATTAAATAATAATAGTTCCCCAAAGCACCCAGTGGAACAAGGGTGGCCATCTAGTTAAACAAGCAGTGAGAGGCACACATGGTGCTCCTCCTTTCCAAAGAATCACCTTGCATAAAGCAAGTGGGGTCAAAGGGAAAGGAAGAGACAAAAGTGTTTTTCTCCAAATCAGTGGCAAATCAAGGGCAAAAACTGAATCCAGACCCTTCCAGCCTGATGTCCCTTCCTGTCATGTTCTCATATGACCTGTTTGAAACCTCTCACTTTCCTGTAATAGTGATCATTTAATATTTAATGTTGAGAGAAGATGTTATTGTACTTACACCGTATCATTGAATGCTACCACTGGGACAAACCAGTCCAAACAAACAAAAAATAGACTTTCACATATAGTCTTAAGCACACAGGAACAAATGCATTATTCCCATCCCTAATTACTTGGAAAAAAAAAAAAAAAGAAGAAAATTTTCAAGTGCCTTGGGTATTTGCTTAAAATAAATACTTGCACAGATAAAAAATGTGTAAGTCCATCCATTTGAATACAAATTCAAAGTCACACCCCAAAAGCCCTCACAGCTACACTACTTCCTTCTCACCAACACACAATTTCTACCAGGAAAAAGCAAATTTTTGTTTGGGGTTTGGCTAGAACCAACCTGGATGTGTTCCTGGGTCTAGGTGATCCTGCTCTGGCAGGGGGTTGGACTAGATGATCTTCTAGGTCCCTTCCAACCCCTAACATTCTATGATTCTATGAATTCTCATTACAGTGCTTCAAAGCAAAGTTTATGTTGGAAAGTTCATTATATCAAATACCTTCTTTTTATAAATCTGGATAATTTATCTTTTTTTCAGAAACTTTTTTTTTACATTGTAAGTCTTTTTAATTGAAAAACTCAATTGCTCCCCCCCTTCCCCTTTTTCTCAGAGTTTATATTGTCTCATCATTCTTATTACTCTTGCAATTGTTCTAAGTTGTGTACAAACCTGGACAAAATGTTCCTGCATCACAGCACAGAGTGTATTTATGTATCTTTGCAAAAATGCTCCTGACCATCCATCCCACTATATACTTCAGGGTGGTTTATTTTGTAATATAATGCCATTTTTTACTGCAGCTCTGATTGTAATGCCTTGTGGCCATAGAAACCTTTTTCTTTAAAAAGTTACATTAATCAGCCATTTCCTAGCCTGCACTTAAACTGGCAAGTTATTCTCCAAGTTGATATTTTTTTGTATTCATTTAAATTAATCCTATTTTCTTCCCAATGGTTTCTTCAGTGTATCAGAGTCTTCTCCTTTAATGTTGCAGGTTCAAGCATGAACAGGTTAGTGTCATTGGCAAATTGAATAAGCCTGGTTCCTATTGTCTCATCCAAATCAATACCGTGAATATTAAATAACACCAGACATAGAACAGACCCTGCAGAACCCTTCCAACACATTCATCTGAACCAACACTGAAGCACTGAGATAACTGCTCTTTCAGAATGACTTTCCAGTCAAGGTTATGTATAGCCTGCTAACATTTTGTAAATATACAAAAATAGGATAAAAGCTCAGAATGGACCTAATGCGACTCAGAATGTACAGCAAATTTATAATCACATGCAACTTGACAGCACTGTTATATATCTGTTAAGAGAACATGAACAGAGAATCTTTCTTCTTCAAAACACTAGTCACTCTTAGACCATGAAAGATTATTTTCCAAGACTGCCTTATTAGCAACATCATGCATTATACAACAGCACTGCTTGTTCAAACTGTTTTTCTGATAAGAAACACTGCATTTTAAAAAGCAACCTCTATTTTAATATTTAATACCTCAGCATATCTAGATCTCCAAAAGTAGCAAGCTATTTAGGCAAGTACTGCACTTTGTGTAATGTTAAAAGCATTTCTGGCATTTTATGTTATCTGCTTTTTAATGACTGTATTTTCCTAACATTAAAAATGAATTAATATCTTTCCTTAAGTAGTCTGCTGAATGCTGAAAGAGTAAATCTGACAGGGTTACTCATACCTTGCATATACTATAGAGACCTACACAGCAGTTTGTTTTTCAGACTTCTGAAAGGAAATGGGTTTGCTTCAAAACTCGGTATCTCCAAAGCTCAGCACAGTTATGCCTGGGCAGCAAGGAGGAAAACACACTCTTGTAACCTTCAGATTTCTTTGAACTAGACTGTCAAGTGGTAAGTCACCACTGCTCTCACAGGTATTTATATTCTTCAAAACTGTGGTCTAAAATGTCCAGAACAGAAACCTTCAGAGTTGTGTGTTGAAGTCTGAGGAAAGCTTTCAACAATACTGAAATAAAGATCAGTCAAATGTTTTGTACCATTTCATTAAAGACATTCAAAACTCCTTCAACCATCTATAACAATTAAAAATGTAAGACAACTTGATCTAAGAAATAGCTCTTAATGACAAAAGATGTAATAAAAAAATAAAATAAAAAAAAGGTGCAGCTTTGACACAGATGTTAGGAAGATCCATATCTCATCCCATTATAAACCAGGTACATTCATTCATCCACCATGTAGTCACCATAACTATAGAACTGCAGCTGACAGTACAAAATGACACACTAGTGTTTTTTTCACTAACTCTACACAATATACTGCAGATTTTGGCAGTGGTTAATGGGAAACAATTGCTTTATTGAGAGCACTATGTTAAGCTATTCCCTAAACACAACCAAAAATTGCTAGGTGCAGTGGCAACAAAAACCATGCAAAATAGTTTCAGCCTGCAGCCACCCAAACTTCAATCAATATCTATGAATTCAATACCTATCAATTCAAACAGATCTACTTGTCTCTTCCTCCTCTGGGACCACGTAAATTTTCTTTGCTCCAGAAAAAGATGTCAGAGAAAGCTTTACCTGACCTTGTTATTTATGAGCAACATGCTAATAACTGCAAAGCAGTTAAGGTCTAAGTTAAAAGCCTGATTGTCCTAACATTCTGTAATCTGTATCAAACTCAGGTTTCTCCAGCATGCTTATTAACCTAGATCCAGAGATTCTAACTCTGTCTTTCTACTCCCTTCTTGAAATGTATGTGCAACAGTAAAAAAATTACTGTTTTTTACACCCACAAAAATAGTTCCACTTTCCTCTGTACCTACAGAGTTGCAGCTCACTATGTAAATCCAAACAAGTTTAAAGGACAAATGGGTATTATATTGAGAGAATGGCAAGATCAGTTATAGCACCTATTCTTGGAGTACTAAGTGAACGTTCCTCGCAGGCATATTTCAGACTCTTTGAAAATGTTATCCCCCATTATACTGAATAGAGGCTTGATATTAGTGGTTATTATGTATTGATTTTCTTTTAGAAGCAATCATTCCTTCACCCACATGAGATGCTATTCTCATGCATGCTGACATTTCTAATATAATACCCTAAACAAAGTACAGGAGCCTGTTTGTCCTGCTCGCTGGAATTACTCCCTGGAAGCAATGGCAAGTATTTAACAGAATTTCACCAATTTTAATCAAAATAATCTATATCAACTTCTAAGAAAAACAACTGCTATTTGCAGTTTTCCAGATTGCCAAACACTGCTTCATTAACTTGACCTAGCAGTCCACAGAAAGTTTCCCATAAGGGAAAGCAACTATTTTTCACACTAGTAGTACTGTTATAATTAGCCTCCTCCTGAGCCGGCCTTAGCCCAGGGCTCAGCCAAGAAATTATATCTGGAAAACAGCATTTGATTAGGATAAACTTAAAAATTCATTACACAGGTCTCCTAGCTATCATTTAATGTGGATAATTCAAACTCCTTTTCATGAGTTACTTAATGAGACAATAAGTATCCATGGGACAGAACATCTGAAGTTTTAGTCATATATGCCTTGGCTCTGTGCTCAAAACCAGGTGTTTGAAGAAGGACTAGGCATTAAAGGCTACTGGAGAGTGTGTTTCTATACAGCTCTATCAACAAGGCTAATTTAAGTCACAGAGTGGTGCCTCAGTGATTCGCATCAAAATCCAATGAAAATTACTAAGATTTGCCTCCAAGTACAATCTTTGTCTCCTTAAAAATAATCATTAAAAAAAATTTTTTTTTAAAGGGACACTTTCTGCCAAGGACAGATTTGCTACCAAATCCCTCAAGAAGATTTAAATTAGCAAGGAATAAATCTCAAGTGATTCAGAAAACTGTTAGGGCTTAGGTCTGCATCTCAGAAACTGTGAATGGTGCTGTGAAGTGCCTCCTGTCAAGAGCAATTTCTGAGGCTCCACACAAGGGCTTGCATTGATTCATCTCTCACAAAAAGGCCGAGACTGCTTCACTGTCAGATAGCTCACCTTAGTTATTCAAGATGTAGGTGTGGAGAGAAATTCTTTTTTTTCCCTTCCTTAACAAACCCAATTCCCCTTCCACTCTGGTTTTATGAACTCCTTCCTTATTTCCACAGTCCTGATTTGGAGATGGCCACTAGGAAGTCAGCCTTCTTCAGAGGTGCACAAATGGTGGCTGTTTGAAGACCAGGTACTTGGCACACAGGTGCCTCTCCAACAGCAGGAGACTGCCTGCCAGAACAACCAGGGGTGGATGGGGAATAGAACCTCTCAACCTGCTGGGCACACTTCTTCATGCACCCCAAGATACCATTGGCCTTCTTGTCCACAAGGACACACTGATGTCCCATGAATCACTTCTTGTCACCAGGACTCCAAGGCGTTGGAATGAGTGGCAAGCAACTACTGTCCCCATTCTGCCTGCAACAGCTCTGCTCCAGCCAGGAGTCAGTGAGAACTTTTACATATGTAGATGATTAATTTCCTGCTTATGTGATATATTATTGCTCAGGAAACAGCCAAGGACACTGAATCTGAAAGTATCTATAATTCTACCATGCAAGCGTCATAACTTTATCCTGTGAAGCTACCTTTAAAAATATGATTGGAGTATTATGTTTCTGTGTTATTTTCTTACTGGAACACAATAAATTCTTGTCAAGACTGCTAAAATTAGAGGATTTTATTCAGCTAAAGCTTAAATCAGTCTGACTTATGCAAAATTTAAGAGGGATAAGAAAGGTGCCCTTTGCCATATCTCACTGGTACCTCATATACCTTGAGCTCAATGTGCCTTTCAATATTCATCATGATGGGCTTTCTTCTCAATTCCCACAGGTGCAGCAGTCAGGGGGAGTAAAAGCAGGCACAGTATTGTTCCCTGTACCTTCAGCTTGGAAAATGAAGTTGGAGAAGATATGTCCATTACCATTTTAAGAGGTGTAGTTGAGGCTATTTTTGGCCCCCAGCACTTCTTGCTGAGGCAGTTGTCTCCCCTTTGCCATTAGCCTTTACTTGGCTTGGTCAGGTGGCCTGGCATTTGGTACTTTCCTGTCCTTTCTTGGCCTCACAAGTTTTGATGGGCTTTTAAGGGTAGAAAGGTCTCATCATGGCTTCAGAATGTGAAATCTACTAACTATGGGGGAGAGGGAAGTCCAGACAAAATGGATGGATAGCTGCAATTATGTGGAGAAGCTTCATGCCTCCAAATCACAACTAAATAACCCTGTGATGGGTAAGGTGCACAATTTGTACCTGGAATTGGAATTAAATAGGTAAGGAACAATTTGTCATTGATACAGATGTTGAAATTGTGTCACATAAAAAAAAAAAAAAAAAAGGATTGCAAGTGAAAAATAAGGTTCATTTTCACCATGAGTATTTCTTTTATTTCTGGAAACACTGATTACCACCTTTCTTAAATAAACAAAACAACAAAACAAACCCCAAGGCTCTGCCTGCTTTCTGTATGCTTTACAATTTCTGAAGGATTTTTCCAGGGATGATGAGGGACAAGATCCTTGTTAAAGAAGCCTTTGAATCTCATCCAACAAAGATGACAATAAATCTTCAAACCATTTCTGACCATATGTCACAACTCCTGAAGGCAAATGAAGGCTTTTACAGCTTTTAAATAATCTTTGGCAATGACAGCTGTTAAGCCACTTCTCCTCCTCCCCACTTCTTCCTTTCTGAAAAATGGGAGGGAAAGGTTGTGCTTTCACACCCCTTCCATCACGACCTGTGTTACTGTAAACTAAGTATCTAAAACAACAGGAAAGATCTAGTTAATGGTGTAAATTAAGAAATCTCTCCACACATCTCCCATAGTTTTCAAAATAAAGAAACTGTCTTACATTACTAAACAATAATGCTGTTCCAAGGGCAAACTGTATTTACTTTGGGGTTTTTAGTGCTAAATCATCTCCAGACAGAGAGGAAGAAATAATTCTGTTAACCTCTATATGGAAAGCTTGCAAGGACTCAATTCTTTAAATCGCTGTATTTACCACACTTAATAGTATGGGTTTTGCATGTTTTCTCCTGTTGAAAAGCTGAGTTTAGTACATCAGAGTGTAGAACAGGATCTGAATCTTAAGGAAACAGTAGTGCTTACAACTTCAAAAGAACATTTTTCTCCTTGCAGAGAATCTTGCAAGTCATGAAGATCATCCTAGCAAACCTGGGAGATGGTTGCATTGAAAGAAAATGCAATTTATCCATAGGCACTTCTTTATAACAACAAGTTTTTGGGATAGAAGCAAAAAGCATGCACTACATTTTAAAATATTTGTGGTGGAAAACATATACAAGTACCCACAGCAAGACTGGCCAATTTTCAGTTACTGGAAATGGGTGATTTTTAGAAGCTAAAGAATTTATCAGTAATGAATTGTTATGTTTACTGTATTTTACTCATCTAGAAACTACATAGGGAAGTCAAATCCAAAGCATGTCCCATGTTTAACCACCTAGCTTAGCTTTTATATTTCTTGCAGAATTCTTAGTCCACAAATCACTTCATGAATTTCATACACACACATCCTCACTTTCCCTTAATATGGGTAATAATACATGTGACAGCCAGGAGTAAGCAACCTACTTATAATGTTGTAAATATTCTTGATCACATTTATTTTTTCTCAAAAAAATCAGCTTTCAAACAATAACATTAAAAAAAAAATAAATCAAAAAACCCAACCACAGCATTTGTTCTGTTTTTATTATGATCTAACAACTACAATTTGCTGTGATCAATGGATGCATAAGTCAATGTATTTCATGACCCCTGTATATTTAGGAGCAAAGTTTCACAGGCATGAAATGGTTGAAGCTTCAGATTCTTAGCTGTGCAAAGCCTGATATTTTAAATATGCTTTAGCACATACCTACTTTTTAAAGTCTAGCTCCTAATTTTTGAAAGTTTTGCTTTCACAAATTTAATGCTAAATTGATTCAGAGCATGGTCAGTGTGAGCTTGTAGATACCTATTCCCATCAGGACAATGCCCTTGATAGGGAAAAGAGTGTGTCTGAGGAGTAAGGCTGATTGATTATACCAAGCTAACAAAAAAAAAACCAACCAAACCTATATATTTAGGGATTTATGAAGTACTGGGATGAACAACCTGGTATCTCCCCAGTCATGCAGCAGTGATTTTACAAATCACATCTGAAGCAATCAGTTCATTTTTTATTTTTTATTTTTTCTCCAAAGAAACAGAAGCAAAGAAGCAGCTGGAGAATGCAGTGGTGCTTCTCACCTTAGAATCTAGATTTTGAATGGATGAGATGGGATCACCACTCTCCTCAGGCAGCAGAATATACCTAAACCTTTTACTTACAAGAAAATGACCCCATCCATTCTGTATTTTAGACTGAAGATTTATGTTCCTGTTGTAAAACACTGTCTATTGTGAGTAAATGAATAGGAATATGTAACTTTCTGAGGTCTACTAAAGTAAAATAATGGTTTAGAATTAAAAAAAAAAAATAAAAATATCCATGTACAAATTTGTAAATCTATTTTATAGATCTATCCAGATATATTCTTGCAAATTATCCTTACAAATAACCTGTCTGGCAAAACATATGTCTTCACTTTAAGGACACAGTGAAACACACGACATACGTCAAGTATTTGCTGAACAAATAATTAGAATCAGGTTTATGTATGTCTCTGAACTGTTATGATGAACAAAAGAAATGACATGTGTATGTGCTTTCAAATCCAGACAAGTTTCTCTGAGCTGTATTTCATACTTCCCATTAATTATATAGGAGAAATGGGAAGATCTGGAACTGAAGCAGGCTTTAAGGAGAGAAGCAAATAAATAATTGAATACTGCATTGCTTCAGATTGCTCCCACATTCTTTTGCCCTAAGATATCTCTTTCAAGCTTCAGGGAATTAATAAATTAGACTACTGATCCATCTACTAGACCTGCTTTGTGGGACTACCAAAAAAAATAGTAATAAATAAATAAATTAAAAAAATCAAGTGGAAACATTTTGTAGATTAATTTATTGCCCTTTACTTTTAACATCTTCCCAAATTAAAAATGTGAAAAGTCTGTTTAAAAACCTGAATAGTGGGTGTATTTGCTTAGTGGATTACATGAAAATACAAAGCTCTACTTCCAAACATTCACAGAAAACACTTCATATCCATAAGTAACTTGTCTTAAATGCACATGTGTGCTTTAGATAATAATCATTTATGATTTAAGAGAAGATAGACTTGATGAGCTATGATAAATCAGAAAACTTATCTGAAGAAACAGTATGAAAAAGAATGAGTCTATATTTTTTAATTTAATCTATGAGAAATGACAGTTCAGTCTGAACCTAGAAAAAGTAATGAACTGTATTATTTCTAAACTGAGAACACACTCCGAGTGTGATGTGAGAACATGTGTCTAACCATTACCTAACTCTACCAGGGACTGTGCTTTTTAAGTTTTCCTTCTTGAACAGTGTCCACCCTTCCTGGACTCCTTTGCTCTTCAGGACAACCTCCCAATAGACAATGCCCATCAGTCCCCTGAACAGGCCAAAGGCTGCCCTACAGAAGTCCAAGATGGCATTTCTGCTGACCACACCCCCACTCCTTACTTCTCCAAGAAGCAAATCCTCTATTATTTCATGATCACCAAGCCCAAGACTATCTCCAACTGTTAGAGCTTCTGTAAGTCCTTCTCTACTAACAAGCAGCGGGTCCAGGAAGGCAGCTTCTCTATGTGCCTGCTGCACCAGCTACATCAGCAAGTTGTCTTCTACACATTCCAAGAACCTCCAGGACTATTCCACTCTGCTGTGTTACATTCCCAGCACACATCTGGGGAGCTGAAGTCCCCCATGAGAAGAAGAGATAGAGGTAGAAAAGCCTCTCCTAACTGCTTACAGAGTATTTAATCAGTCTCATAATCCCAACTGGGCACTCCGTAACAAACTCCCACTAGGATATCTCCCATTGTCCTTCCTCTTGATTCTTATGTATAAACCCTCAACCCTGTCATCTCTATCATGAAGTTGATTGCTCCAGTTGGTCCTCACACATGCAGGGACCATTCACCCCCATCTCTGAGGTCCCCCCCTTCTGCCTGGTGGCAAGAGAGGAGGAGACTCTCAGCTTCTTCCAGAGACTCCACCTGCTGCCTTGGCCTCAGGGTGCAGTCACATTGATCTCTCTCACTCTCAGAACTCCCTGGTGCTCCTTAACCTCTCCAGTTCCTCTTTCAGCTTTGCCCCCAGGCTGAGCAGATGGCTCACCTGGTCACCCTGCACACAGGGGTGTCTCTGTTCCCTCCGATATCAGCACCAGGCAAAGCTGCTTCCTGCAGCCGAGACCCGGCTGCAAGTTGGTGCGGGAGCTCCCTCTGGGTCCCCACATTCCCTCTGGCAGTGGCTCAAGGCCAAGCAGTGACCATGGCTGGGCCCTCTTTTGGAAGGGCATTTACCACTAGTTAAATTCACCTCCCAAACCAGGTGGTGGGACCCGTTCCCCCCAGATGAACTCACCTCTGGCCCTGGCGGAGCTCCCAGTGTCCAGCCTGTGCCTGCTCCTTCCCAAACCACCACCTGAGGCCCAGAGGCCGCAGTCCGGCCCCTATGCCTGCTCCGGCTCCGTGTGTAGGGGCTGCACTCCTGAGCCAGCGCTGTCTCGGGAAGGGGCTTTCTGAGGGACACTACTCATCGTGTGTTCCACTCAGTGCTCCCCAAGGGCTTCTGGCTCTGATGGAGGGATGTGGGGCAGTGGTTTCCGGGTTGCAGTTGAGTGCCCAATGTGGCAGTCACACCTCGTTCATTTCTGCCGCCAGAGCTGCTGCTCCTCCCGGGCTGCCTCAGTAGCGCCCCCAGGCTGCTGCCCCCTGCACAGACAACACACGTTCCTGGACTTTTCTCACCTTCGAAAAGACCCCAGAAGTCCTTCAGAGGTTCAAGTCCCACTCTCACAGCCTGGGGAATAAATGTTCCCTTGTCTTCTCAAGGAGGGCTGGTTAAGATCAACAGATGGGGCTGTCTTATAATTTTGGCATTAATGTATTTCTGATTAACACCCTTATTTAGTGAGAGTACCTAGATGAGAAAGTAGAATCCCAAGACTGTCCCTCCTCTCCTCTTTAGAGTCTTCAGTGCCAACAGTTGTCTTCATTAGTATTTTCTTCAAATTTGCATGCTGAAAATTCATGCCCATGGCTTCAAACATTGTAATACATATTCCTGTAAAAATCCTTAGGCTGCTTTTTCACGACCCCATTTTTTTTTCTCCCTAGCCAAGAAAACACAGTGTAACCAAGAAAACACTGTGAAGAAGCTGCTCTTATCTCTTTCCTCCCTCATGACAAAAAACACCAAAATTCCCCTTAAATACTACAGTGCAATATGAAGGAAGATTTAAACATTATGATTAAGCTTTCAAACTGCCTAGTTCCAGATTTAGCTGGTTTCTTTCTGCTGATGTCATTTCATTATAAATGCTGAGCTTTTAGCAGCACAGAATCAAGCATGTTTGGTTATGAATGATTAAGTGTGCATAAAGTTTTTACCAACACATTATTTATCGGGCATAGAAAGAAGTGTGACACTGGATGAAAATTCATCACTCGGCTGCCCATGGGAAGTGTAAAGTTTTAGCTGACAGTCAGACATTGCTTATTTTTATGACAGGCCAAGTGCTGAGTAAGATTTGTTGAATTTGCATTCCCCTAAACAGTACTTTCATTTGGTTAATGAGAGTAATTGTCCTTTGAGTGAATGAATGGCAGCAGCAGGAACGACAGCAGTGGCAAAATCAGATTAGGAGTTTTAATTATGCTTTATTGGATGACTGCTCCTGAAGCCTAAACCAGACACAGAAGAACAAACTAGTTCAGGGGGACACAGGTATCTCAATACATCCATGTATCCCGGCTCTGCCTAAACTGTCCATTTTCATTCTTGTGTGATCCAGCAGCAATGGCTTTATACAGCAGAACAGCAGTACACAGAGATTCCAAAATCTAGCCCATCTATGGTAAATTTTGAAATTACACTAAAGGGCTGTCTTTCTATTTTCAAGTACAGCTGTAAACACCCTTGGGACGTTCATGTGAATTTCCTATTGCTTTCACACTAAAGAGCCTTCCTAAATGTCACCCATCTCTGAGTGGGAAAGTACCTTTTCCTGGCTTCTGTGACACATAGGCCAGGTTATGCCTATGTGTCAAGCCTGAAAGTAACCTGCTGCAAAGCTAGGCTACTGTCAAAGTGTCTCCAGCAGTCCAGGTTTTGTATGCAAGCTGCTTTCTCTCCCAAATGGGTGAGAAGTGTTTTGATGTAGCTCAACATTTCTTGTAACTCAGGGTAGAACGAAAAGCCCGTTAAAGTAAATGTAAAATAGAAAGCAGTTGCAAACATTTGTAGTAATCTATACTTAAACTAGATATGTGAACATCAAATCTAAAAGACTTCTCTCTACCTATCCAGCTGCCAGAGACACCCTCAGGAATCCTGCTGTTCTGCATTCCTGCTGCACATCCTTAATAAGCATATGTTCCTTATTGAAATACACTGGGATTGACAGACTTTCTCTGGGTGCTATTTGGGAGTTATATACATACTCAGTTCTTCTCAACTCCCAAATTTATTTACTTCCTTGACTTATTTGGGATATGATTTAACCCTGCTGAGATGGCAGATGTTTTGGAATCCCCTAAACCTATCTTTGTCAGCTACAACAGTAACCTGTAAACATGAAAATCTAGTAGTGTCACCACTGAATTAAGTAAGAAGCACTGGAATAAACCCACTATAGCAGCAGGAATGTGAAAGAAATTTTGAACTGTAGAAATCAAGGTGTCAACCCCAAATTTTAGCATGCTGAAAACTGAAAAAAAAAAAAAAAAAAAAAAAAAAGGTGTGCATAAAAAAAATGTAGATTTTGTCTGAGTTTTTTTGCACCTGTGTGAAGAGATATTCATTTTTTCATTTGAGAGTTCCGAACAGGGGAGCATGAAAATGGCCATGACCATGGCTATGGCCTGCATTAGCTCGTTTTTTTTTAATAAGTATTAGTTTCTCAAGTTGTTAGGGGTTTTTTTGTCATAAAAAAGTAGTTGAAACCTGCACAGTGAAGCTACAGAAAATATTAACAGAAAAAATTGTAACTCGAGTAAACAACAGTCTTATGTATCTTTACACAAATTGACTTGGAAGAAATTATTAATCTACTATATTAAAGGATTCTTAATACTACGCCCAATTATTAATCTTCAACTGACTTGCAATTTTAATTTGATGGATTGCTCTTACTTTGTTTATTTAGATAAAGACACCCCTTTTCTCTTTTCTACTTTCTTTCTTTTGTCTTTTTTTTTTTTTTTAAGAAGATAGGCTAAATCATGACTATTAAGCAATTCCAGTACACACAACTTTCATGTTCTACTCAAGTAATCATCTGATTAATAGTATAGTCTAAGAAACTTTACAATAACAATAAATATGCTAGGTGTAATGATGTTGCAAATTAAGGCTACTCAGCAGAAACCATTTACTTTTTCTTCTAACATTAGCATAAAAATAAAACCCAGCTGAGATTTCTTCCAGTCTCTCCCTGCAGGACCAGCTATACCTCCTTTTAAGTGAACTTTCAGGATAATAAAGCAATGGCATGATGAATATTCTAAAAGGTCAATACTAATTAACTGCATTAATGTATTTTACATAGAAGCAGCTGTTTGAGGACACACTGATTTTTTTTATATTTTATTTTTTACTTCTACCTGCAACAGTTCCTTCAGTAAAATTCCTCTGAGAAACAATTTGAAGGAAGGCAGTTAGAGTACACTGCTTTATAAACACTACACTACCATTTGGTTTGTGTATGTGTATAGAATCAAAGAATCATTCTGTTTGGAAAAGACCTTTCAGATCATGAAGTCCATCACTGCCAGGCTAACAATAAACCATGTCCCTCAGCACCACATCTAAACATCTTTGTAATACCTCCAGGAATGGTGACTCCGCCACTTCCCTGGTCAGCTTGTTCCAGTGCTTTACAACTCTTTCTGTCAATAAACTTTTCCTAATATCCAATATAAACTTACCCTGGCACAAACTGTGGCCATTTCCTCTTCTTCTATTGCTTGCTACATGGGAAAACAGGCCAACCCCTACCTCAGTACAAACTCCTTTCAAGTAGCTGTAGAGAGCGATAAGGTTTCCCTGAGCATCCTGGCTAAATAACACCAGTTCCTTCACCTGCTTATCTAGACTTGTTCTCTAGACTCTTTACCAGCTTCATTGTCCTTCTTTGGACATGCTCCAGCACCTGAATTTCTTTTTTTGTATTTTTTGCTTTGTTTCATTCCAGACACAAAAGTTTCTTCCAATTTCCCCCCCATCATTCTTTTGACCTTCCAAGTGAGAAGAGACTGGATAATAGCACCCAAGGTCTATCTGTACATTAAAACTTCATGAAGATATCATTCTATTCCTGAAGAAATAAGCATGTGTAATTTTCCTTATTTCTCTTATGGAAAGCTTTATAGAGTGTTTATGACTATTTGTAAATACAACCTTGAAAAAAACAGCATTTTGAAAGCTGTGAGGACAGAAAAGTGCTACAAAAATGATGAAAGGACAGGAGCATCTTTCATGTAAGTGAAGATGAGAGAGCTAGACCTGTTGAGCCTGGAGATGAGAAGGCCCAGGAGGGGCCTCATCCATATGCACAAATCTCTGAAGGGAAAATGCAAAGAAAATAGAATGAGGCTCTTTTCAGTAGTGCCCAGAGAGCAATGGGCATGAAATACAAGAATAAACTGAAATACAGGAGATCATCTCTGAACATCAGGAAACGTTGTTTCACTGAGGGTGACTGAGCACTGGCACAGGTTGCCCAGAGACTGTTGTGGTGTCTCCAACAAATGCTTAAAAATGAAAATTTTCTCCTAATGGTCAAACTTTTTGAAAAATCCTACTGGTTGCCCAGTATTCTAATTCTGGAGACAGAAGCAAAGTGTCCAGTTTTACTAACACTGTAACACTGCAGCTGTAAACTCTTCTAATGAGACCTTCAAAGATTTCAGTATGTATTGTCTGGCAAGGACCTAAGGAGCACCTAACTTCCATCTGCAGATAAACTTATTTACAGTAGCCTTTAACCTTTTAGCAGGAGTTCCCTCTCCTTGGGAAAATCTTTTCATTTCTTTGCTGCCCTGAGGGTAACTACAGTTGATAGATCTCTTGAAATACAGTAGCTCAAGGGTTTTAGGAGGCTTAGCACCCTGGGCATCTGTAGGCTGCTTTTATTTCCTTAGCATTTGGAACTAACTAGCCAGTTTCTGGGGTATTTTGGAGAAGGAAAACAACATGCAAAGAGTCAACATGAATTACTGCTGTACCATGAGGATATATACTAAGGAGGAATGGATTTCCCTTCTGCAGCCCAATGCCTATTTCAGATTACTGAAGGGTCATTTATAAAACTCTTTAGAAAAAAGGAATTATTATTTCAATGAAAGTAACATTTTTTTTTCTTTTTTTCTAAAATACTGCTTTCCCCCCAAGATGTGATTTTTTTATATTTCTTTTGTTCACTTCTGGCAATAAATGCAAACAAAACTGAGAAGTAACACTACTACAGTTTCTTCAGAGACCAAATGAGTTTTCGCTTCAGATGATCACAATGGGTAGTTTTATATTTTTCATACATCTATCTAGTTGGCGAAATAACAGTCAACTTATTTAGCTCACATATAATATTTACTATTTTATTTTTAGTCTGACTAGTCAATAAAGCCTCCATTCCATAAAAACTGAAGGAACCATTAAAATGATATAAAGAGGACAGACATGACATATAGCCCTCCTGATTTAAAAAAAAAAATATTTTATTTTATTGAATGGAGTATATGCCTCTGCATTCTTTAAATGGACAGGACATGAATCAATATCTAGAATCTTCTCTTTATTAGATAAAAGTATAAATAAAGCTAGTGCCAAATTTGAAGGCAGAAGTAAAGTAAGAGTCACATTCTTCTTTGGAAGTACCAAAGAATAGTATCTTTGTCTTAATGATAGCTATTGAATGTTACCAGCTAAATGTCAAAGAGCAGATAAAGAAGAAGAGAAAGAATATCTAGCATTAAAATCTACAGACAAAAAGGACATTTCCATCATTCACTTATCAAAGTTCCTTTACCATTTTCTTAAATTCTTGCTTTGCGAGAAGAGAGTATTTTTATTTATATATCACTGTACTCAATACAGTAGAAAAAGGGGACTACAGAAGAAAACAGAGAAAAATCAACTGTTTAGTGTCATGGAAAGTAACCATTCCATAGTTCTTTTTCATTCTCAGTACAGAATATTATAAGAAAAGTAGGAAAGATAGAATACATATCATCCCAGAATATTGCTGAGTGATTCAGTTCAAATGATGGATCGGAGGCTACTGGCTAAAAAACTTACACTTGACTTCAGAGTGTAAACAGGCAAGTCTAGCTTGTTTTTCTGAACTCATAGTGTCTGGAATAATTTTCCTCTTGTATATATTGACAAGCTTCTCTCATTTGACATCTCTTCATCTTAATGCAGATGAATAGGATTTATTTTTTTTTTCCCCAACTAAAATTATAATTCTAAGAACCTTTTGATATCTGTAGCTGTTAATGTTAACACCTCCATATTCTTGTTACCTAGAGTGATACAGCTGAGCAAATGTAACATTTGGATTTTTTTTCTCCCTGGTGCATTCAACATGGTTCAAGGTTTGCTACCAACAATAATCAACATTTCATAATTTCTAGCAGTGTTTTAAGAATTGCTTCAGAATATGCCTTTATGTCCCAATTGAAAGGCTTAGTGACTTCTATATAGACTTAAGTCACTGACAATTTTGCATTGACCAGGACTTTATGCTTAATCTGTATCAGTTAGATTTAGTCTGGAAAAGGTACAGTGTTGCTTAAGTGTAAACAGAAAAAAAAATATTTAATGAATGAACAGTTACCATAGTTTACAAGTCATATAATGTCTAATTTTGTCTGAGGACACAGCAAATATGTAAATTTAGAAGTCTGTATTAGCACACCCAGCAAATGGAAAAAAAAAAAGAGATAAAATAGTGCACCAGCCTTAAGCATGCTACAGGCAGCTGACTGCTGGTTATCTCAACGTGATTTTTTATGAAGAAAAACTGTATTTCTGAGGCATAATGAGTGAGAATTGCTGCTTATATTTACTAGGTCATATTTATGTGCCCTCCAGACACAGCATGTTTACCTACTCTCTCTATTTGTAAGGCATCCCAATTGAAATTGAGAATGAGGCATTTGTCCAGTTGCAATATTCTACTCCTTTGGCAAAATGAGGATGTCTTGAGAAACATAGTCATTTATGACACTGCTTCCCTCTTTCATTTCTAGGAGCTATCTAATCATGTCTTCAGAGTAAAATCTCATGAGGGACAGGTCTGAGAACTTCTCCAGGCTCAGGTGAGTAGACAAATAGCCTCAATAAGATGCTAGCAAAAGACATTAAAAATGCCTCTTCCAGTTAAAAGTGTGAAATCCAGATGTCTTCCCAGTTCATCTGGAACAGTCAGGATAGTTTTAAAGGCCTTATATATATCATGAAAGATATTTTTACTTCTGACATTCAAGAGACTGCCAAGTGTGTGTGTATCCAACAGCTCCCTTTGCCCTTATACTTTCCTTTGGCAGCAAAGCATCATTATTATCACGTGGTCTACTCTAGTAACTATGCTTAAAATTGTCTTCCAGGATGGTTAAATAATGGTTGTCTACAGGCAAACATTGCATTTTCTGAAGCTTCAAGAGAAGTAAAAAAAAAAAAAAAAAAAGTGCTGATCCTTTCAAATCTTGAGTTACATTTGACAGTACTTCAGGTATCCATGAAAAAATGTCAGGGGAAAAAGAAAAAGCAAATTTATGGACACACATTTTTGTTCATCACACTGCTTGCAATTTTCATACCATGCAGCCTTATTCCATCATTCTGAATATTTTTATTTCACTCTTACTATTATACAGAACCATTTGACAAATTTTCCTCAGACTACATTCCTCTAATGGTGATAGATTAGTGATAGTGTATTCAGTATAAAATCAGTCTATATTATGTATAAACAAAAGTTGGAGACTTCATTGTTATGCAAAGTTTTCAAATATATGAATAGACTTAAGCTTAGAAGGTTTGTTGTAGCTGATACTCTCATTTTACACATTTAAATGAAAAGAAATAAAATATTTTGATTTTAATAGAAACTCTTCTTTTTAATTTTCTTTAACCACATCCATAAATAAATATGAATGATGATGAGTGAATGATCACATTTTGATGCATAGTGTGTAATTTTAAACTACTTAAAGAATAGTGCTGTTTCATCTGTTTTTCTTGATTGATAACTACTCTGTAATTAGGGTGTGTTCTAGAATGACCTCAAATGGACCATAAAATCCTGTCTATCAGTAATATCCGTAAACAGATATATTAATAATTTTCCAGTTCTGTATTTTATACCCTTTGCATTTGCTATTAATGTTTTCTGTATGCAGATTCACAAATGGTTCAGATTTGAAGACCTTGAACATTGGCTTTGTCTAGTTCCTTTCTCTTTTTTTTTTTGTCTGGTTCTCTTTCATAAATGGTCGTGAAGGAAAAAAGTGGGGAAGACATTTGGAAAATATTAAAGATACGAGAATATTTTGGTTTGAGAGAAAACACTGAAACGTTGCTCTTTGATTATATGCTCTTCTTAGCTGCTGTTCCTGGAACATGTTTTCAATTACTGTTGTGAAGACTAACTTCATGTTTAAAAGGGTATGAACAAATATCGGTGTCTGTGAAGCAGTCAGTCATGAATTTGGAGGTTCCAATTATCCCAGATTTGACTGACAGTAAAGGTTGAACATCTATCTCTGCTTGACTAGTGCACAGTGGTTTTGCAGACCTTACTGGAGGCTGCCATTGAAACAGACAAAATCCTAAAACATTAGTGGAGGATACTGGTGTAAATAAGGCCAATTGAGGAACAGCTCCTAGTACACAAAACATTTCTCATAACAGAGTTAATGTTTTCTGTCAAATTTTACTGCATAATAGACACTAATTTGCACACAGTTCCAGATGGTTGGAAATGGAACTGAGTGGAGCAGTGAAGAAATACAACAGTATGGTTTGCATTCCAAGTTGTAACTCACATTTGCATTCAAACCTAGATGTGATGACACAAGATTATGAGCAGTGCACTATGATGAGTCTACCTGCTTCTTAGTCCAGTCTTTAAGTCTGTGCTACCTTCTTTATTGCTAAGGACAAGATTAAAATGACCCAACAGTATTAGAATAGTTCACAATTCATTCCCTTCTTTAATGTTAAGCTAAAATCCTGTTTCTAATAGAGAATTTAACATTAGAAATACAAAGGAAGAGAAAATAAACTTTTAATCTAAGAAGAGGCACACAGAATTACCATCTAGCAAGACATATTGTTTTGAAATAAGCATCTTTCTAGGATAAAAAAAAATAAGAAAAAAAAAGAAAAATAACTTCTTGGAGAGATGAGATTGGGAATCTCTGTTTATGTAACTTTCAAGGAAAAAGAATGAAATTTCCTCTAGCTGTTTTGAAATGAAAGAAAAAAAAAAAAGTCAGTATAAAATCAATCTGTCTAATATCATTCAGAATATACAGATGCTGTGGACCTGTATGTTTTATTAAGCTTTTGTAGTGACTCTAACATGCCACTAGCCTAGAGGTGCTAAACTATATAAGTGAGCAGTAGACATCTTCCTGCATAAATGAGAGGAGAAAAAATGAAAGTAGTAATACAAATTAATTCATTTGATTAGCATTATGTCCAGAAGGCATTACAGACAAATCCGCACCAAATAAGTTTTGAACAAGCTTCCTACCTTACTTATATTTATGGCATTTATTCTGTTAGAAAAATATTCAATAGAAAAATTAATAATTTACATTCACATAATAATTCATATAATTTATTATTTTTATTTCTTTTCCTTACCAATATATGTTTTAACTTTTTTCTGTGTGATCTTTTTCTGTATGAATGGATTCAATTTGAAAAAGGGTAGGTTAAAACTGGGCATTAGGGAATTTTTTTTCACTGAAACAGTGGTCAGACACTAAAATAGGCTGTCCAGGGAGGTGATTGAGTAACCATCCTGGATGTGTTTCTGGGTCGTTTGGATGTGGTTTTGAGGGACATGATTTAGGTGTGAACTTTGTAGAGCAGGGTTAATGGTTGGACTTGATGATCCCAAGTGTCTTTTCCAACCTGAATGATTCTATGATTTTTGGGTACCTGGAGAAAAGAAAACCTATGTAAAGATGCCTGGTCTCCCTAAACACACACAAAAAAAGAACACAACTGGATATTTTGGATCAGTTTACAGGGTCAATTGGGGCTGCTTGATATTTCTGTTAATGACTGGAGGAATCACTATTCCTCCAAAATCATGATGTTAAGGCTGAACAACTCTATATTTCAGATGCTGCAGTTAGTAGAAAAAAAAAAAAAAAAAAGTATTTTTTTTTGTATTTGAAACCAAAGCACATTGGGATTAAATAATCTTAGTCAGAATCACTATAGTCTTAAAGTAGGCAACCTGAACAAACCCAACTGTATCAAGTTAACAAGAAACCTCAGTTCTTTTCAAAGAATTTGTGTCTATTCTATATGTCTGTTGTTTAACTTCCTTACAATTTTCTTGTTAGTTTTCCCAAGCATGTCACTTATCTGCTAAGTTCTTACAACATACATATCACTGTGAGAAAAATCAGGTAATAAAAAAAAATAAAAAAGCAAACAATAAAAAAAAACAACCAACCAACCAAAAACCAACCACAACAAAAAAATAGACCCCAACCAAACAAAAAAATAAATAAATAACCAAACAAACAAAAACCCAACTATATAAAACTGTATCTCTGACTGAAGCAGAAAGCCTGACCACAGATCTGCTCCTGGTAAAGACTAATGCAATGTTTATCAAATTAATGTCATCTTGGGTGCAATTCAGCTGCAGTTTACAAACCCTAGTGCTTGCCTCATCTACCTAAATACAGGCATGACATGAGAGGCCCTGGAGAGGCCCCATAAGTAAATAAACCTGAATTTATAGAACAGACAGCCATGATGCTAATCATGAATATGTTTCCCCTTTCTCATTTTAAAGTCAATTACTTAAAAAGCTACTTTTGTCACTAAGTCACTCCTTTTAGGGATTTTTCTGTCCTTCTTATTTTACATTTTATGACAAAGTTAGAAATGAAAGCAAAAAAATTTGCAGAATATGAAGCTCGAGACATTTTTTAACACCCCTTTGTCTTAGAATTACCAAAACTACTTAAATATATCAAATTTTGAGAACATATTATAATTATGATGTAATGTCCATCTTTCTAGAAATATTCATTACACTTGTCTTTTTCATCTTACAATCATCAGCAGAGACTGACAAGCTTTTACCATAACCCTTTTTCCACTCCACTATGTGCAGTAATGTTTTTTCCAAAACCAATCACTATTATTCAAGTAGATGACCTCTAATTTCATTACCTTTCAATTTATGTATTAAACAGACTATGTAATTTTCTATAATTATAGCAAATTTGTTTTTAGTTGATGAGGTGTGTTCACCTGGTTTTACTATAATTCCATGTTCAGATTAATGGTTTGATGTTATACAAGTCTCTGATGTTTTCCTAATTAAAACCTTTTCAGGTAAAATACACTTCATTACACTTATAGCAAACATGCTAATCCATCAGGATTACCTGATAGTCCAATGTTCTGGTACAACCATCAATTTATTTAAAGTATTTTTGAAGCATTAATATGGAGCATTAAATCTGAGGTTAACAATGAAAGTGAAAAAACACAATATGCAGTTCTCTGATTGGTACAACATGAATTGAAACAGTTCTAGGGGTTATTCCTGTAGTTCTGATTAAATAAAAATAATGTTTGCAGCTGGGCAGTTGATGTACAAGATGACTAAGAAAAAGTACACCAGCTGAGATGGCTGAACTGACAACAAACAGTTTTATTTTAAGCACAGCTACTATTACTCAGAGAAAGGTGTATTATTGCTGCTGGTAAAACATGACACTAGTTTCCAGTTATTTATGTTAGTGGTCCAAATTTCTATGCTTGAGTACTGCAGAGCCTAAGGAGACAGAAAGAGTTGGGCAGCTACCTGGCCACAGGGAGTAAAAAAGCATTTCTAATCTGAATGACTACCAACCTTCAGGAAAAACATTTTTCCTGGGGATTACTGGAGAACCACATACCCTCCCACCCTGCTGCAGTTAATAACAGGAATCAGCAAGTGAAAAAATGGAGATCTGGGCCCTAGTTTATGCCCTGGAGATTCCTTCACAAAGACCAACTCCCTCTGATGTCCATGTGGGACTGAAGGCATCTCCAGGGCTCTGGTGGTCCTGCCAGGTTGTCAACATATGGAGACAGTCTGGTATGCTGGCTGCTGTAGCATCTTTTCATAGATTTATCCAGAAAATGCAATTTAAAGATACAAATTGCAGAGAAACAATCTCTACATTTGCTTCCGAGGCAGAGAAAAAGATGGTAACCAAATGACAAAAAACTCTTCACCAAGTCAAATTTATAAGGCAAGGAGCATCAAATGCAAGCTAAAAGCACATCATCCAACACATATATACTCAGGGATGTATTTTTTAACATATTTTGGACTTTTTCCTTTAAAATGTATCTAACATTTACTAATATTTTAAAGTTATTAATTTAATGGGATTAAGAGTTTGAGCTTGAGAGGCAATTCATGTTTTCTTGTCATTGGTAATCTGCTTTGGTTATTATTGACCTGTCATGAAAGCACATCACATAATCTAACAACTGTGTGGAAGGCAGGGATGTCCAGAGAACAGCTGCAGCATCATTTATTCCAGAAAAGAAATAATGGAGCACAATATGCAAGCAGCAGGCTATTTTTTTTCCTCCCATCACAATATATTTTGATCTCACAGTCTGCATAATAATTTATCATTTTCTTTGTATTTTGGATTTGTTAATAACATATTTAAAAGAGAATAATGGAGATAAATATCTTTAATTTTCTACTTCATTTTGCCTTCAGACTACTCAGGCAACCTGCACTTCTCTCCTTTATACTACTAATTCCTGCCACGTGGTAAATTGAATACAAAACTTGAGCAAGGCAACCATTTAAACAATTAGAAAGACCACAGGAACTTAGAAAGCAACAATTTTGAATCATACACAATATCTTTGAACAGTAAAATTGCATCCAGATTCACTGACCTAACCCTCAGACTAAACCAATTCCAGGTTAGAAACAAATTTTAATCTGAAATTATTGTCTAATCCAAGAGTACACTGAAAACACTGCCAGAAACATGGTCTTGCATTGGCTAATTCATTCATTGTATTCCATGAATGAAATTTGCCCATCTGGTAGTTCTTATCTTCTGAGCATTTTGAGGACCTTATTTATCCATCAGTGTTTTTACAGCACCAATTGAAATTGGATCATGATGCTATTAAACACTATGAAAATACAGATAACAATTTACTATTTTAAATAGTCTTAGAGAACAAAGTTTCCCTATAGGTTTTCAGAACTCGGACTTCTGTGAATAATGATTTCCAGAAAACAGCAATTTTAAACAGTTATTTGAACAAACACTTGTTGAATGAACAAAGAAACTTCACTAACTACCTTAAAACATTAATGAGTAGCAATATTACCTAAAATATCCAGACTGTCAGGATTAAGAACAGAGGTAACTACTCAAAAACAAAGATGGAAGGGAAAAGGTGAAGTTTATTTAATGTATTTTAACTGTGAGATCTTTTGCATGCTAAAAGAGATGTTCATCCTTCAGAGCCTTCATATGGCAGAGGTTGAAAATCAGGGTTTGGGGCAACTCCAACAGAGGGTTTAACATCATGTGAGAACAAACAGACATTTCATATATAATAGCTTCTATTTCTTTTTCAGGCAGGCACTTTCAAGTTTGCCTGAATTGCAGTGCCATAAGGAAGATGCAGAACCAGAGACAGACTATCAGTGGTTTTATTGGATCTTACTAAAGCTGGTAATTTATATCAGCCACTGGTATATGAAATGATTACCTAGCCTTTCTTCTTCTGATGTCAGAGAAAAACTATCTGGATGGTTTTTAAAGGAAAAATGAAAACATGAAAAAACCTTTGATAAATTGTTTCTAAGACCAGCTGAAGTTGACAGCATAGGAAATAGTGTACAGCCAGTTTTGGTTCCCTGTCACATTGCCTCAGAGCATTTGCTTGTACCCTCTCTCTTTAATATTCAAACATAGATTTTTCTGTACATTTTTGAGATGTGTGGAAAGACAAAGTTAAAAATTTTAAAAAAATACAGCTTCTCCTAGAAAAGAGCTGAGAACCAGAAATGCATTGAAAGGATTGACACAGTTGCCTACAAAGAACCTTCCTCAACTATACCTAAAACAAGTCTCAGAAGACAGTTTTTATTTTCTTTTGTATATATAAAAAAAAGTATGCTATATTTAAATTAAACAATAATCTCTTTCCCTTTATATATCTATGTTTTCCTTTCAAATACACAAATAGATGGCTACTGTAAAAGCATGACAGTTTATCATTTTGGTAAAGCTTCAATATAATTATATTCAATTATCTGAACATCTACATTACTTAAAGTGATCTATAACCACATCCTCTTAATATTAAAAGCAAAGTAGCAGCTCATTTTGTGAGGCAGTAGATGAAATCTAGTTCCAGACCTTCTCTAATTGTGCTTTTTAGAGCATATACTCCTCCTGACACTCCACTTGATGTTTACTGTTCTGCTTTGGAAACTTCACATACACTATCACTCTACTGTCTTTCAGATCTGTGGCTAATAGCATCTATTCATCTTCTTGTCTGTTGCCATCATCTTCTACCTTCTGGTTTCCACTAAAACAACTTTCTTAGAAATCTTCATTGCAGGAAATATATTCTTAGAATTATAATCCAGAAGTTTATTTTCCTCCATTTTTTTTTCAAAGCTCCCATAACTACAATGCTTGAACAGGCATTTCAAAAGCAAGATCATATATCTTCATTGTGGACACATGAAATGTCAATTGTTGCCACAATTTGTTGGAAGTGTTTGTACTGTCACCATATGGATTACTTTACGCTTACATTGTGATTTCTTTAACTCTCAAGAGTACTTCAAAGTACTCTACATAGGAAAACTGTTATGATTATTTTACTGGTGGTGGAGTGGCCAATTGCAGCTATAAAAACATATCCAGATGACTAAGTAGCACGGAAAATGTTGAACAAAATTATTTCACCACTTTTCCTGACATGAGCTCTGTTATATTAAACATAGCAAAACAAAACAAAAGCTATAAACACCCCTTCCTGAAAAAATCAAAACTAATTATGTGTTCTCTAAGACATTTGATTTTTAGGTGTGCTTTGTACTCCTAATATTACTGCAGTGCTATAGGAAAAAATTAATGGGGATATTTGAGAATTCATGGATATAAGGTACTTTACCTTATTTTTTTAATAATAATTTTCTTTTCGGATGGCTTTAAAAACACCTTCAAAAATTCCTTTCAGAGGTCTATCACTGCAAACCTGCCTTTGCTGTAAACTTAATTAATTTTTATATTTTAATCAATACCGATAATTATCCTAAAACTACAATTACTATTTAAATCTACAATGAATGCCACAATTAATGTATACAAAATAAAAGGATTCGAGCAAATATTTTGAGTTAAAGGATGTCCTGTACTTTGCACACTGTAATTGAAACAATTTAAAACAAAAAGCATATAGAGACATCTTGTCTGGAAATTTAATAGCAAGAGTGAGTTTGCTAATTGTTCCATATTCTGTAAAATTCCTGCCTCCTTAAGTGTCTTCTACCTAACACTTGCTTTCTAACTTCCTGGACAGTAGATTTTCACTAATGTTGCCCCAAAGGCTTATGAGAACTGTTACTGACCAACTGGTGCTTTCACAGCTTCTGCTCCTCACTTAAGTCCCCCCAGAGCTATGTTTTGACTAATTTAAACACCTTTCCATTCCCAGTGAAAGTTGAGAGCTAGCATTTCAGGATACTGCAGCTTTTTTTAGCTAAGATGTAAGGATTGCCTGGTTCCTAGATAATTATGGTATCCTCCTCTTGATGATTTAGATAAGTAATTTCCTCTAACAGCAAAAAACAAATGCAAATATAAAACACTCAGAAAACAAACAAAAAAACAGAAACAAAACAGGAAATATTTTCTAATGTGTTTTATCTTTACTAGTCTTTAAAAAGACTAAATATACTTCTATTATCATTGTTAGGTAAAACCCACTTCCATTTTACAAACAACAGACTCAATCATGGAAAGATTGTCAAGGAAATAAAAAGTGATCTCAGAAGTTCTGATGTTAATTCTTGTAGTTATCAGACTGTTAAAATCTCAAAAGAGAAAAAGTACTGAGACAAGTGAAAAATGACAAATAGTTCTTCATTCTAGTTAAAGGGTGATAACTCACATGTCAAGGACTTTAACTCCCACTGAGCTGCCCTTGAGAAAAGCTCTTAACAGTGAGTGTTTGGATCATTTTTAATTAAAATGTGAATTTTCTTTGTAGTCTTGGTGTATCTTTTTCATTGGTTGTGCTTCTTACAATCACATTCAACAGACAGAAAAGGTTCTTCTACAAATCTGTGGTATGTGCCCATTTATTTTAAATAGATTTTTTAAAGTATAGACCAGCATCTTGCACCAAGTCATGGCATCCATTCTTAGTGAGGTCAGTATCTTAAAGGCTGCCTACACACAGTGTCTAATCATTTTGCTAATTGAATCTTCAATTTACTCCGTTGTTCAAATGTTGGTCTACTGTCTATTTATTCTAAAAGAATTATATTCTAGTGGTGCATAAGCATAATAAAGTATCTGAGAGCAAATCAATGAATTATCCCTCTCATGCTACAAAAAAACATCTAATTTCCTGAAAACTGTTGCAGCTCTTGCAGTGCTAGTTTTCCTTGCATTTAAAAATAGGCTCAGTTTAGAATACTCAGATATTACAACCACAAATGTCCATACATGGCATAACAAGAATACCCTTAGAAAAAGTGTAAGACACAACTCAGAAGCCTGCCTATGATGTACTTGCCTGAATTTAAAATTAATGTAATTATATATATTGGTGAATCTATTCTTGTTTTTCATCATCACCCGAGCAAAACTGGGCTACATGACTAGTCCAGTGTGCTCAGGAACACCAACAGTGCTACAGGACAGCAAAATTTCTCATTAGTACAAAACAGCTCATAACCCATCACCTATCAGCTGTTTTCAGAAGTAACAGTGACACTGAGCCTCATAAAAAAAAAAACCCTAAACAGGCATCACTCCTGACGAGAGAGATACAGCTGAGAGGTAAGAAAGCAGCTTGTTTTTATTCCACAGGCTATTGACTGGGATCAGTGTGTCAAGCTGATGTCTCCTGTTTATGCTGCAAACCATCAGACATTTCATGATAACAGTATCTTGCTCAAGTGAATCTGACCTGTACATTGTCCAGTGACAGGTGTTACATCCCCATATATGCCTAACACGACTGCATCTAACACCTGCTGATTTTGCATGGTCCTGAAACCTGAGTTTGCATTACAAAACGCATTTCCATTTTGTTGTTTCAAGTTTATTGGTCATATCAGATATGAGCTGTGCATCTGACCCCCCAAAAATATTTTAATATAATTGCTTTATAATAAATCACTAGCCTGAGTCTGACAACAGCATCTTGTACTAATGGTCTATAGTTGAATCTGAATGTATTTTAGGGATTAGCATAATCAGCAATGACATGTCATGCATTTAATGTTAAAAATATTCTTTTGAGCTTTTGTTTGCTCCCCCAAAGTACTTATCAGTTTGCAAAAACAATCATTTATAAAGACAAATCTTCTTCTTAGATTCACCTCTTCTGTGGTGCAGGGAAACTATACAGATGAGATAAGAGGGACAGAAAGAGAGAGGAGGAGAGATTCAGGTGCTACAGCCATTCACAACACATCACCTGTGAAAATGTGAATTTTTATCAGGGGTGATTTCACTTACAAACACTGCAAAGATCCACAAAGAACTTCACTCCTCAATTCACTTTGGAATCCTTGTCATGTGGTAATTAGCAGTTGAAACATATTATCTGTTCTTTTTAGGGAACCAACTAACTCCCTCCAGGACCAAAACCCAGATACCATCCTTGGTGTAGTTGAGTTAGAGAGCTCCTATTGGAAGTATAGATCCGGCTCCCGTGCTCTACACAGTGACATTGTACCATCAGACCCTCAATCACTGCCCTCATGCCTACAGAAATGGAAAGCTGTGACACGCAGGTCATGTAGTGTTTGAACACAATCTAAGATGTTAAGACACTCAAGATACCTGTTGTCTGTCTTGAGACATCTAAACAGTTGAGCAGGGCTAAAGAGAGATTTCAACATCACCCCGTGCGGTGGGTGTGCCTGAGACTGGAGATGGGGAGAGGTCTGCAGCCAGCGATGGGAGTGAAGATAAAGGCTCCTCCAATAAACGAACACTTCTGCGTCTGTTGTCTTAATCACCTGATTTACAGTGGCTGATCTCTCCAATTAGCCAAACTAAGTACTGTGCTAACTACACCCCTCCCTTATCTCGGGGGAGCAGAAGGAATTTCTCACCTGTACAGGGGGAGGAAGGGGAGTGTAGTGGAAAAACGGCATAAATCTGCTTTATGACGGATGGGATAAAGAAGCATTTCCCGGGAAAGAAAGAAGTTCTCTGCCCCACTGACGTCTGGACGGCGGTGGTGACTGTTCTATCACTTCTTGTTCTCGGCTTTCTCCTTTCTTTTCTGTTTCTATTTTTCTCCCTGTCCTGTCTTCTTTAGAAACTTTGTTTTGCTACTGTAATAAAACGTTGTCGTGCATGTGGCATCTGACCTCATTTGTGTCTTAATTTTACCGTCTGGGAATCACCTTTAAACCTTTCATGAAAAGCTGCCACGTATCCTTTACCGGCTGGTGACAGATGTCTGTCAGGGAACTCACAGAAAAAACAAACAGGCTAAAAGGGGTTTTCCCTTTCACCTATTGTGTTCAATTCTTCTGCCATTTCTCACCATTTTGCATATTTTTTTTTTGACAAAGATCCCCGAGAATTTCTAGGTTTGACTGACACAAAGGAAAAAAAAAAAAAAGTATTGACTTTTTTTGGTAGTTTTATTCACATTAAGCCTTCTGAATTTGCATCATGAAGATGCACCTTTTGCATTAAAATATTAAATTCCTTTGCCTTAATTATTATTCAAATCAATTACTTTCTTGTAATTTTAAGCACCTGGAAATGCAATGTGTAAATACACACAAATGGAGCCTTATGAGATTTAGCAGCTGGGAAGCAGACCCAAAATACTTTTTGAAAAGGTCATGCTGCTTCTTCTGGCAAATGTACAGCTGATTATTAGTCTTTTGCACTAGGCACCTAACTAATGTGATACAAGCCATCCCCTGGTGTATTTACATGGCTTCTTCTTACAATCATCCAGGGATGTATTTCGGCCCAGCCACCTGAAAACTACTTCCACCTATTGATAAAATAACCATGTAAAACACGTTCTTGTGTTTCTGGTTGGTTTTACCTTCTTATTTGTGTCAGGGTCAACACTGTGAAGCACTAAAGACCTTTGCTTTATTATATGAAAAGCTTTTCTTTGGTGATGATTTGTACTTCTTGCACAAATGAATCCATATTCATTTTGAAGAGTTTATCTTCAATACATGCTCACATTCCCCTATCATTCGCAACTTTCTTGGCTTTCACAGATTATAAACTACAGAGATCAAGTGACTCCAAAGGAGACACCGACTGTGCTTTGCATCATGGTGACATTACTGAGAGTGCCTCTAGGCCTGGCTTTGCTTCATGATGCCTCTACAATGATCCACACACCTCCAACTTCATTGAGATGTATTCTACCAGTAGAAGAAAAAAATCCTATTTCAATATTATTTCAATGAATTTGTATTGAAAGATGTTTTCCCTGTCTGACATATGAATACAATATATGAAATAGCAATGTAATGACAGAATATTTCTGTCACTTTTGCAGTATACAAATATGCAAGTACTTCTCCAATTGTATGCACATGATAATACAACATGATTAACTATTCAGTCTTGCTCTCTTTTCTTCCCAATCATGTATGTCTGGTTTTACAGAGCTAACATCACCTCATGCATCATTGCAATTTTTTTAATGAGTCTGAAATGATTTCTTTATGCTTGGACTCTTGTATCTTTCCACTGGGGATCAGTCTTATCCATGCAATTTCAAAGAAAAGCTTTTTTGTTCAACACTATTTGTTCAATAGCTGTTGTTCATTTAAATAAAATGACAAAATATGTTCTCATTATAAACTGTGATATAAATATTCAGATGCCTAACCTCACATAAAATGACATTTTGCTATTATTTTCTTCATAAATTTTCATTCATAAATTATATGACTGAGTTTAAGTCACATAGGCATTTTCTTTTTTTTTTTCTTTTTTTTTTTAAATACCTGCAACCATGAGAGCATTGATTATCATTTTGTGGTCAGTCAACTGAGGGGCTGGAAATACAAAAAATCTATGTGGCCAGGAACCTATTGATCTTCCTAAATTGCCCACTCCCAAATTAATAAACTTCCACCAACTGCATTCTTCAGTGGGACTGCTCTATGCCCATCATACAATTAACACACCAATGGATATATATACTCCATATAAAAGTCAGAGCTGGGTACCAGTTTCCTCTCTGTGATACATCTGAAAATGAGCAGCAGAAGAGCAATAGATTGTTTGCAAGCACTAGGAACTGAAGAATATTTATCCTTTCTCCCTCATCACAGTAAGCTTCATGTCCTCTACATCTACTGGCAAGGAAGACTGGTGCTGCAGCAATCACAGAATTGCACAGCCAGACACTGCCAAGCTGAAGGATCTTGAATATTGCATCAAGAAAAATAATTTTGGTTTCTCTCCTATTCTCTACCACTGTTTTCTCCCCCGTGTTTGTGAATTCATCTCTGAGATTTCTACTTTCCTTTAAGCTCAAGTGGAAATTAGCCAGTGGGCTCCAGACATGATTGGGAAGACTGTGTGATTGCATAAAATCAGAATCACAGAATATTAGGGGTTGGAAGGGAGCTAGAAGATCATCTAGTCCAACCCCCCTGCCAGAGCTGGATCACCTAGACCTTCTAATGACAGTTTGATTAAAAGTGTCTAGAAACAACATCCACAGACAGAAATGCAGTTTTCTTAACCAATCTATTCTCAGAGTAAAACACAATTTACAAGTTTATATAACCCTGCGGCACAATTTTTTTATGTGTTACATTCTTAGTCAATTTATTCTCTTGCCTTTGCCAACGTGGCACATCCACGGATCACACAGTCAGCAGAGTGCCTGTATTACTGATAAGATAAACAATAGTTTTTATTTACAAGCATCAAGTGTAATTGGTAAATAAGGTGAATCATAAGTATGCAAAATAGAGCAGAATCTCCAGCAGAGAATTTCAGCAGAGCAACATGGGCAGTCAGTTACCTTTACATATGTAACTTATGATCAATGCCTTAAAGACTAAATGTCTTGTCACAGAGCTTCTGATGTACATGACTTTGCCTGAAGACACTGATAAAATAGGTTATAAAAAGACAAAATACTTTTTCTTCTTCTCAGAGTTCTGAAAAAAACTCAGCATGAACTTGTCACAGGCAGGAATTTCCCCCAGGAGGTAGACCTAATGTCTCATTAGACTTTTCCTTGATTTCTGTTGTGTTTCCAGATTTTTTAATACTTGATTATTTTCAAAGGTCTTAGGTAGAATGAATATAATTGCAATTAAATCCTTTCTAGATGCCTTGAGATTTGCTAATTGAACATCCTGGGTAAGAGCTCAACGTTATCAAGTATTGTGATTCTAAAAGCAGGGAAAAAATAAACAAGCATTTTTAATTTTTATTGCAGTATGGGGATAGTTTATTTGTCAGATTCACTGCTAAAATTCTTTCCTACATATTTTATTTCCAATCAACATCTGCTGTAATTGTTTTCCCTAAAAAGCTTTGTGTAAAAAAATTTTAATGAAATTAAATAGCTATTTATTGACTCAAAATAATCTGATATGGAAACTTAAGTTGTCTTTATAAAATGAGGTTTTTATTTTTGTCTTGGAAACAAATGTTCACCAATTTTGGCTGAAACTGATGAAGTCTGTCACTCAGTTCAAAACTGCATATTACAATTTTTAATACCCTATACAAATATATAAAATTGTTATAAATTTAACCATTTATATAAATTGCCATTAACAAAAATAAACGTAAATAAAAAATCTGAGTGTTTGTCTTTACCTACAGATATGTTAACTATTTACCTTTACTAAAACTGATTTCTATTTCACTATATTTTTATGGCTAAAAAAAAACCAAACCCCAGAAACATATGGTAAGAGGTGAACAATTAATTATTTCAAGTTAAAAACTGATACATAACCTTATCACTAATGTAATGAGAAAGATTAATTTTTAAAATTAAACAAAAAATAATGTCTAAATGAGTGATCTATAATAAGAATTGTCAACATTTGTTAGAATTGGTAATTCCTGTATTTTATTTTATGTTAAGACTGTTCAAACAGGAATGTATTTTTTAAATGTATCTGTCTAACATCATTGCACGAATTTTCCCAGAGCAGTAAGTAAAACAAAATTGTGCAAGAACTCTTATCTTAAACTTTTACCACACAGTTATATATATATATATTCAGCTCTAAATGATCTGAAAGCTGAGAATGTAAATAGTCCATTGAATTAAAAAACTATCATAAGCTTTTCTCTTGAGTTATAAGAATATTTTCATCCAGGTCTATAATCTCAAAATAACAAACAGTATTTTTGAGCTCATTTTTTTCTTGACATTCCCCTATACAAATAATCAACATCTCGTCTAAGAGTGCTTTAAATGTTGTTTTTAATGGTGATGGCAATTATTTATTTCATAACCTATCAATCCCTAGTGAAAAGGAAGCTCTGAAGGCAGCTGCCATGGCACTAAAATGCCCCCAGCTCATCTCTCATCAGCCTCCTGAGATCTTTGCATGGTGATCTCTACACAGATTTTCTGTGAACATCTTGGCTGAACTGCTGACACCTGAAATGACCAGAAGTGTGAAATACCTCTACTCTTAAGTATGCACTCTTGCTTTCTGCTGACTTTTTACTGTCTTCTTGTGCAATGTACTACCCCATGTAATGATTTTTTACAGTTGCAGCATTCTTGCTGCTTTTATCAGCTCAATTACTTATAGTTATACGAGGTAAATTTTTTTGCTAGAAAAAATATATAGGTTACAGTTTTGCCACAAGTCAATGATGGGCATTATAAAATTCAGGTGTGTGTTTCTGAGAACATCAGTCTTCCATTCACCAAGTTATTGCTCAGCTAAAAATAAATTAACAAAAGGATGTCATTTATCAAGTGATGATTAATTATCCAGGTATATTTAACTGCTTATATTGGCTGTTTCTTCACGATAGGAACACAGTTCAATTCAGTTTATTGTGGTTTTGTTCCAAGTAGTTTTTCAGCTGCATGACCACAATCTTCCTCTAGACACTTAGAAGAAATTGAGTTAAGCAAGCTGCTTATCTGAGATAACTTCCTGCAGCAGCATGAGGAAACCATAATGGCTGACCAGCAGATCTTGCTCACTTTTTCTCTAGTGCCTGGGTGGACTTTCCAACAGTGACAGTAAGGACTTCAACATAGAATTCTGATCTCAGTGGAAAAGCACAAGCCCATGATTCGATTTTCCCAGCAGAGGGGATACAAGGGATGTAGAATCCACGATTAATCTCATCTGAAACGGGAACACACCCCTCATGGTCTTCAGCTGCTGGTTCTCCTAAGTGTCACCAGTGACTTTCCTAAATGATCAAGTTGTACTTGCAGGATTACAAAGTGTTGCACATTTAGTCCAACACCTCTTGGTGGGAAGAGCTGGGACACCTCAGTGTGCAAGATGAGTGTGGGAAGGGCATGCAGAGAGCATCACAACCCTGCACAGGCACTGAGTGCTCAGCCAGCGTGTACAATGGAAGCGATGTCTGCCTCCCTCATCTGAATGACTAATATACAGCCCAATGAATAAATAAAGAAGTGAAATATTTTTTTGAGACAAGGTGAGGGATTGTTTGTGCCAGCAGAAGAATGAATTCCAATTGGCTGTAACAGTTCCATTTCTTCTGAGAAACACGTACTATACCATAGAAATCAATACCTGGATGCCTACATATTAGAAAGGGATTCTTGTATTAATTATTGTCATCACTTATTCCACTCCTTATTCCTTATGTGTGCCACTTACCTGCTGTATCTATGACTTAATACATCCAATGGACGGTAGATTCAATATCACAAGTCAGTAATTTACTGATTATAGTCACCCACCTCCCACAAAGGAGCAGATATGCTTACTTAGATTCAACTCAATAAAGCATTTATTAACACTGAATTACTGTCTCAGCTCAGCAAATTTGCTTCTATCAGCTTTCAGAATATAACCACTGCATTTATTATATATATGCAGTGTTTCCAGATAAGCATTACATGTATCTTTTAATGCAGTGATGTTAGCAATATCTGCAACTATGTAAACTGCACTGTTGATAGCAGCAGAAGAAAAATCCATATATGTGTCTTCAATCTAACCTGCCACTCAACTAAGCCCTGTGAAAGCCCCCTCTCTACACTCATCCACAGACTCCACGAACAGAGGTGGGCTTCATCTGAATATGGATATTCAGGGATGAACATAACTGTGCAATTCTCAGACACCTCTTCAGTGCATAGCTGAGTTTGCACGATTATTTAGAAAAGAGCTGTGAAGAGACAAGGAGAGACCAGAGGAATTTTATAAACCACTGGATGCCTCAAACAAATAAATATGTCAGCAGGAAAAGCAGTGTGAGGGCAGAAGTAAACTGTGATAGCAGCTGAATATTCCCTTTGTCTCAACAAAATCTCCACAGATTTTTGTCCCAAATCACAGTTTGTCTGCAGCATGGCCAAATTCTGCAGCAGCAGGATCAATCTTCCTGACACAGGGATTACACTGATTTTCCTTAGCACAGAAGTGATGGAGGAAAAAGCTGGTTACCCTGGCACTATCGCTGTGGAGAATCCAAGAAGGACTAGCAGTAAAACAACTTGTTCTGAACTCTGCATGGAAGTATTTTTATTTTGCATATAGGCAGGTAATAAAATGAGAGGTTTTACTCCAAAGTATAATATCTCCAAACAAATACCTGAGGAATTTGAAATGTCAAAAATTTCCTTAAAAATTCTGAGAAATGTTTTTGCAAAATATTTGTGAATCTTGGTTAAGGAAAATAACTGCTAGAGGAAATAGGAGCATGTTCCTATATTTCAAAACTATAGAAAAAAATGAATTTCCTATTTTTACATTTTAAAGGTGGAAGACAAGATTTTAATTTACCAAAACACAACTGAATTACCAACTTAATTTTTATACTCTCAGTTTACTTCCATAGGTAATTTCAAAATTTCCAGTAATGTAATTTTTTTTTTAATATTTTGTTTTCCAATGATTTCTGGTTAACCTTAAGCAGCAATTAGTATGGCTATGCAGAAAAGGAAGGCAGTCTATTATCTTTTCCTCTAAGAATAAACAATCTGTAATCTATTGCTATTCCCAGTTTTTTACATCTTATACTATCATTATTCAATTGGTAGAAAGTTTTGCTTTTTGAAAATCAGTGAGCCAAAAAGTAATGCATTATTGCACTGCATTTTCCCTCAAATTATAACAGTACAAACCAATTAGGAAAAATCACCAGTATTTGTGCTTTTCTAGAAGGTAAAAGTATTTAACTTCTCACAGTATAATAATGCTAATGTTTTCAATTTAGTTTAATTTAAACTAAATTATAGTTCAGCTCTCTAATGTCATTGTTTTAGTTAATGGCCTTAATTCAGGCCTGATGTTCAGATTAGTAGCTTTGATTATTCTGTTTATATCAGCAACTGCTTCAGTTTACATACAAGGGACTCCAGAGCTTGGGGAAATAAATACATGATTCACTAGACTTATCACATTAGATTATTATAAATAGGGAAATTATGTCATGGCATCAAAGTAAATGAACACATATTTAAGTAGACAGCAGATGCAAAAGATAAAGACTGCAGTCCAAAACTAATGTGCTTTGCAATATCTTTTAAAGAGGAAATAACCTTAGAAGGTTTATAGTTTCTCACTTTGTGTTCCATCAAGCTTCATGAACTTTTTTATTCAAAGTTGAAGCACCCTTTTATTTATTTTTTTTCTCTCGACTGTAACATCAAAATAAGAAAATTGACTTGCATATGTTCTAGGAAATGCTTTTCTGTTTGTTTGGGATTTTTTTTTTTCCTAGTAGTCAGATTTCTTTTTCTATAAATCAACACTCACACACTTCTGTACATTGCTTTCATTCTTAATAGCTGCTTTACACCAAAACTTTAGGACTTAGTTTGATAAACATAACTAAAGATTCCCAGAGATCATTATTGATTACCAGAAATGATGATGATCAGATTCAAACCTTTCCAAAGTACAGAAGAAGATACAAATGCACAACTAGAGCTTATCTCCTTTGTAAGGTGGGTCAAAAGTGAACAGAGTAATGGCTTTTCCCAATGGTGTTTTTTAAAGAGCAAAGGAAGAGAGCATAAAGAGGAAAAGTTTACAGACATTGGAGGAGGTGTTACCTGGCATAATTAAAGGGCAAGAGAAAAAAGCACATTAAAAACAAATGAGATGTTTCTATTTCTAAGATTCAAGTAGAACTCACCGAAGCATACACAAAACAACAACAGGTTTAATATATCTGCTACTTGTTAGGCTAATAAAGCTGACTTAGAAAAATTGTGTATGCCTATATTTTGTAAAAGGTATTGAACTATTGCTGTAGCAGGAGCAGGAGGCTGGTAATCTTCATTAAAACTAGGTTATGTGGTCATCTGCACAGCTTTTGGCTGCAATGCAATGTGTATTTTCTGCCAAAAAAAAAAAATAATTAGAATTTCTGAGAGAGCACGACCTTTCTGAAGAATAGACTAGTATCCTGCAGAGCCAGGATCTGTGGTCAAGAATCAATACAGCCTTCTGGAAGTGCCTTGTTTGGTTTAATGGAGGGTGAGCAAAACAGCACAGTGCTGTACAAATCCATAACACTATTCAAATGTCATCTGAGGTGCCTTCAAGGTTAACAATTGGTGCTATCAAATAAGCTGTCAGAATGGCAGGAAGCTTCTGTTCACGGCGAGGTCTAAGGTCTAATGCAGTAATTAAACCCAGAACAAAAAATAAACTGTTCTCATGCAGTGTATCAGTGTGCTGGACAATCTTAATGAATAGTTATCATTGCTGCTGCTAATAGTGGCAAAACCTTTATCTCTGCTCAGGCAACTTTGCCTTCTTGTAAGCATCTGGTGCATTAAGTGCTTTCTCATGCTTCTGGTACCATTCCTTTGCACTTTTCAAAGAAAAATTCAATAAAAGTAAAATTAAAAATATTTTTTTACCGCTTGTCATTATTCATATGCACAGACACTCACTCTTCCAACAGCTCATAGTGCTTTAGAGACTGTAACACCAATGTGGAGAGAAACAGCTGTCACAGAACACATCCTCTCAAATAAGTTATAATATCTTTTGGGTCTAAGTTTCAAGGTGAGACACTGTGACTCTACAGGCCTGCACAATCCTGAAAACACCTCAGCTGTATTCTCCACCCTGGAAGCATGTTGGTCATTTATGGAAATTCTATGTATTGCTTAAAAGCTACTACTCTTCTTCCCCTACTAAAATTTTACTGGGAAAAAAACTCCAAAACAAAAGAACCTAAACAACAACAACAACAAACCCAACCCAATAAAAATAAAACATAAAACAAAAAAACACAACGAAACCAATCCAACCCAACTACCAAAAAACCCACACAGAAAACCCCAGAGAAGCATCTACTATATATGTGACCACAAAGGGGAATGAGAATATTATGAATAGCATTGTTGAGAGCATTCCCACATTTAAATCTGCTGGTCATAAAGAGGGAACCTTCTCTGAAGTCTAGTCCTTTGCTCAAAGGAAGTCAAATGCTGCTTGGCTGCCCAGCAGGCTTCTATAAATCAGGGGCTGGCAAAAGTCATCTCTGCCCAAGCTCCAAACATCACACTCACAGCAAAAGAAAGATGTGGGATAAGGGCCTCCAAAAGGATTACTGAGATTTGGCCTCGTAGACCTAGAGGTGCAAACCTTATCCAGATACAATTAGCTTAAAACCTTCTGTGATTGAATATTGAGTACATCCATAGTGCAAACTAAAAGAGGGAAAGGAGAAAGCTCAATCATGGGATCTCTCATCACCCATTTAATTAATTAATTCCTCATTTAATTCATTAATTCCCAGCTCAAATACAGGAGACTTGATACAACAATTGGTTTTAGTCACAAGACTGGGTGGTATCAGGCCCCAGTCTAACAAATATCCTAGAAATGTGACATTTCAAGAGAAAAAGAAGAACTTTCACATTTCTGGTCTTTGGCCTAATCAAATTTATTCACCTTAAGACCTAAGGCAAATTAATAATTATTTCCTTCTTCAATTATATATTAAAGAACATCAGGAAAAAAATATTTTATGTTGGACTAGACATTGTATTTCCTTGAAAAAAGCAAGGTCTCAAAGTTGGAAAATGTTCAGCTTTTAGAGTAAATGATTTAATAGTCTCTTAACTGTGGAATACGCAGAGCAGTAATTCTGACAAAAGTTGACTTATCTTTCTGGGACAGCTATCAAATTGCTTGTGCAGATTAAATACGTGCTCCAAACTGTATGCATACAGGTACTAAAATCAGAAAGTCCTGCTGAAAATGTCCAAAATCATCCCTGGTATAACTCTATTGAAGCCAAGGGAATTATGCCTGGGAGACATCCGTCACATTTATCCACAGATTTCAATCTCTGTGACAGCAGAACAAAGACCCCCAGCAGCAAGAACTCTGTCAAAAGTTCTCAGAGAGAGTGCAAGACATAGACACATGAGCCCCATTACTGACAAATTCAAGTTGAAAAAGACATTGAACAAGAGTTGGTAGAAAAGTTTCGACCTACTGCCTCCTCCTTGCATGCATAAGTGAGATCCCTGTGTAATCACAGGCAGATTTTAAGACTGATTTCTTGTTGGGCCTCAGAACCATCAGTACAACCTGCAATATTTCCATTGACTTGATAAATGCAAGCACCATGTCTCAGTTCCTATCAGCAATGTATTGGGGTGAAGTAGGGAACAAAATTGCTTAAGACATTAAACTGTCCAGTAATTTTCCTACAGTTTCCCTCCTTCATCTATCTCGCCAGGGATACGTTAAGTAGAAAACTCAAACTAAGAAATGAGGAGTAAGTAAAATTAAGTACATGTGAATTTCATTCATAACATGTGGGCAAAGGACTTGTAATGCCTGGTTTCAAGTGACCATTAGGAAGTTAATAGTAAAAACATGTGTACACATGTAGTGTTTGTTCCATTCCAAAAGAAGGTACTGTTCAATGAGTTCAGTGAGAGTAAAATTATTTCCCAAATTAACTGATACCTTAAAAAACAGACATAAATATTATAACAGCAACTACTACACTTGCTTTTGCTTTTCTTTGTCCTTGACTTAATAAGCAGATTGCTGCTGAGCTGCTGCAAGTTGGGAATGTTACCCAGATATCTCAAGGGTATAAAGGGAGAGAAAAATATTGATCATGGTGCACCCACCACTGAAAAATTGAAGACTTGGACTCATCCAGTGAGATGTCAAAGGATCCACAGGTGGAGAGAACCTTCTCTCTCTCTCTCTTCCTCACTCTCTTACTCTCCATATCTTTTCTAAGAATTCCTTCTTCCTTTTCCTCAAAATTTAGTCATGACATAGAATAATAGTTTATGAAAATATTGTTCATTAGGGAGAACTAATAAGTTGTTTTGTTATTGTTCCTCAGAGTTCCTCATTGTCGTGACTCTGCCACCCCAGCAGCCCTGCCATGCAGGGACAGCCTCTTTCAGAGGATCACAAAGATTCACCTCCCTCCTCATCCACTGAGTGGGCTGAGACAAATCCATTAGGTGAAAGTTACACAAGTGGGTGGCAATTAGTAGAAACACCTTTACTGCCAAAGGAGCTTACACCAGAGACAGCTTGGCTGGGGGACAGGAGTTGAGGCATGGTCTGTGGGGATGACTGCCAAAGTCAAAATTGTAATTTCAATAAACTTGACTGCACACTGTCCTTTATGCCATTACTACACTGGTTTTTGTTTTGGTTTGGGTTTTTTTCATCCTGGTGAATTACCATTCTTTCTCATTATGATCTGGGATGCTTCAAGGAGAGCTATAGCTTCACAATCTTTCTAATGCATCACTGTATGGATAAAACGTTAAGAAAGAAAACAGTGGGATTTGGGAGCGGGGGGGAGACTATACCACTGATTTGATAGACTCAAGAGACTAATCCTCAGCTACATCTTGTTCATTAGTCTAAATATACATTTAAAACATCAATGTGCTTAAAAGTACTTTGTCAGTACCCATTAAGAATGTGCATTGCATATTTCAGACACGTCTTGATAGTAATAGGCGCTGAAAAGCAGGGATTGTTCATCTTTTTAATGAGTGGTTTTCCCTCTGAGTGCACTATGAAGCTATGATGCACCATAAAGTGACACTGGTATGCCCTGTGGATATGCAAGAGCAACCTATTCTGTGAAAATCAGGCAATTAAAAAGCGTACTGTGTGAGCAAGACTTCAAAATCACTATTCTTTCAGTTCTTGATTTCAAGTCCTACTTCTTTATACTGATCTAAGGGAGGTGAGAAGATGTAACAAGACCTTTCTGATAGTAGCTACCTACAGTGGAATGTGGACAGCTTAAAAAAAAGGAACCACTGTAAGGTTATTTTTCCACCTCTGAGACATGATACACTCACATCATTCTGCTAAGGTAGCTACACTGTGCAAGTAAATATCCTGCAGCAGATAAACTAATTGCATCTGCCAGTGAAGGACAAAACTCTGTCTATACTGCTTATCATCTCCAGGCCTAAGCCACATAGTGAATAACCACCTTAGTGGGAGGACCAGCATTACAGTGGCCCACAACCCACTTCCACTCCCTCGTGCAGTGTCTTTGTGGCCGTTAGATAATTGTTTCTTGCTTTTTTCAAGTTGTTTCAGTTCAAATACCTGAATTAACAGGAAGGTTTTTGTGCAGTCTGTCAGCATAGAGTGGTGTACACAGCACGCTGCTAAGGGAATGCAAGATTTGGCATCAGAACGTATGGTGTGTTTGGAAGTACATGGCCCATTGAGATAGAACAGAGGACTGTGTAGGGTAGAGGAAACCAAACCTGGCTTGGTCCTGGCTGAACAATTTGTCCTCAGAACGAAGCACCTCCGGAACTACAGCTCAGTTCACCTTGGAGGGAGGAAACTCTTTGGTTTCCTTCACTGGAAAGGCTGGGAATTAAGTAATGCTTCATAAAGAAGCAGATTATTTGACGTTGCCAACACATCCAAAGTGACCTTTTCCACTGCAGCTGCAGGAACTGTTTGTGTAAGGATACACCTGATATGCCAGCAGTTCTGTAAAATGTGAAGGTTGGAGTAGAGGGTTGCACAGCTAAGGACAGGGACAGTGGCAGGGGAATGGTGCCACTGAAGCAAAGATTGTGGTCATTAGTAATGATGGAAATTACTTCATCAGGCAGCTCTAACACTGCTCTCACCATTACTGTGGAAGTGCCAACTCCTGATACTCTTTAACTGTGCCAGATAGTTGTGAGTGGATGAAAAGTATTGCTTCCCTCAGGGTAGCAGCCTAACTGGGAAGTATGAGCATGAATACCAGTGGTGAAGGTTCAACGCTATCTTTTTGTAAAAAATAAAGATCAAAAGAGCAATTTGTGCCTCTGAGAAGGATACAGCATACTCCTAGCTTTAACACAATGGGCAGTAACATGAGCAGCTAGACTCTACTTTCAAGAGAGGAAACAAGAAGCTTGCCAGATGTATCTTCTATATCATGCTATAAAAATATTTCAATGCAAAATAATACTTGGAACTGAAAAGAACTTTTGCCTTGCACCTCAACCCACATGCACACACCCTTGTACACACATAATAACAGCAACGTATCAGGATCACACACGGACGACATGGGGCTCTGAGTACCCCCACAGCCAAGTGCTGTGTCACATGTGCCCTTCAGTGGAGGCTAGCTGGGACCAGTCTGGGCCAGACCACCATGACCAGTCAGTCTACCCTGTATCAGGCCACTGAGAAGCCAGGGAATGCTTTGGGAACTCATAGATTTAGCCTTGTGGAGGTAGCTGACAAGTGAGAGCAGCTGAAAAATATGAGTACATGCAAGGTCAGCACAGACTCATGATGACTTGGGAGAGTCAGATAATGATTGTTCAAATGTTTAGAGGTTTCTCTTCTCACATTCCTGTTTATCACTAGGTGAGCACTGCTGTTCACCAAAACTAGGTGCAGAGGAAAACAGCTCTGTGGCTGTATTTTTGCAGCTGTTTGCTACAGAGACTTTGGGATAGAATTTTAAAGAGCACCCTTTCCATCAATAACTGATGATTAGCAAAGGGACTGTTGCCTGTCCTTCAGAACATTATGTAATTTCAATTAAAAAAATATTTAGCATCTTAAATTTTGTTCCAACCTTTTTTCTACCTTGGGCTGTACCTACTATTGCTATTCCATAAACTGCCCTTTAGGCTATCAACACCAGAGGAACCCTCTGTTAGTGCCTCTAGAAATTGCTTAAAACTCAGTAGATGAAAGAAAGTATGAAAAGAGAATGGAAATGTAGGCCTTAAAAGCCAGTAGTTGAAAGAAATGCTTTGTATAATGTCTAGGTATTTATAAAAAGAATCAGTCCATGCCTTGTGGAAATACCCAACTGAAAAGTTCATATGCTTTTTTTTTTTTCTTAATAAAGCCACTAAGAAGAAAAAATAATTAGTGCCAGTATCTTTGTAATTGGTTGGATGCAGCTGATCAGTTAATAAAGTAATTGGGGCTGTGTTCTGTCTAGACTAGAAGTTTTGGTACATCAACATTATTAAGAGTTCATGCTATAACTATGGAGCACTACTGGGCATGAAATAAAACTATGAAGATGAATTATTTTGTTTATCTGCAAACATTTTTTTTTCTGATGAATGACAGCAAAGACTTATTTTAGCTGCAGTTTCTGAGAATTTAGATTAATTCAGCAGTATTTTAACAAAACTATGCTTTTCAAGAAACTGTTTAAATTTAGAGAGTAATTCTGATAGTTGATGCATATTGTTTTAAAGATCCCAATTTTGATTAAGTTGAATGGGTAAATTAGTCTGTATAAATCTACACAGATGCACTGCAACTGTCAATTTGTATTGATATAATGGTATCAATGCCACAATAAGATCCCATACATTTTTAATACTGTGGGATAACCAGAGCAACATTAACTGGGGAAGAGAAATACACAGGATTCAAACTTCACCCTAGATGATCATGAACTTAAGGCATTTGAACCTATTGGATGAAAAAGTATTTTTTTTTTCAGTTACTTTCATATTCATTGATTATTTTTAGTTTTCTTTCTCCGAGATATCTGCACAAGCAACTGTGGTAAGGAAATTGCATACCTACAAAGTGTCTCAAACCCCAAGGATTCATTTCACTTAGAATAAATAAAATACATTCCTCAAACACACCTGTAACTCAGCACATCCACAGGGTGAATTACATAAAACACTGGTGACATGAGCTTTGGTAATTGTGTCTTTACTTACTGATATAATTTACGTCTAATATATAACATTACACATTTGGAAAAAAATTGTTACTTCCACTTCTTGAGTAGCACCAATTCTTCCAGGATAAATGTCCCCTACATTTACAGCTTGGATGAACTTACTGCTAGGAGCCTCTTCTCCAAATTAGCAAATCTTATGCCTTTTAAGTTAATTTAATGCATTATTTGAAGCAAGGCATCTATTATACCTCAGGAAATGCAAAAGCAACAACTGCTTCCATAACAAGTCACACGCCCCACTGGTAAACCAGAATGTAACAACTAAACTGACTTTATTTGCTTTTACAAACTGATGAGATTTGCTCTGGAGTTACAACACTGTAAGAAAGTCTATTTTAGCACAGCTACCTGTATTTTACAGCAGTGAAGAAAAAAAAAAAAAAGTGTTACTAGACCTTTAGGTTCTGAAGAGGTGTAGATTTTACTGTTTTCTACAAGTTACCAATAAGACACGCTGTGGGCTGCTAGCATAGTCACTACAGAAAAAAAAAAGAGATTGGTTCTCCTGGGCCACACTTCAATAAATTTTATTCCTGTCAAGAGCAGCAAAGGCAGCAAAGAACAGTCTAGGGAGACATACTAGGAAACAATAAACATAGTATTAAAAAGCTTGCAAAAGGAGAATTATCCACTTTGAAGCAGCACAGCCTCCATCCTACTGCTTCCACCATCCATTCAAAGGCAGATAAATTCTCCAAGACAGCTCTTAATGGCCTCCACTGTTGTTCACTGAACTTGACCTCAAATTACAGGGTAATAAAGGGATAACAACCATTGACTGACTAAATGAGGAGGTGGGTCCTCCCAGTAAAAGCTTGTCTTTCATTACTTGCCCTTTTCTTATGCTCATCTAGTGAAGTAATATCTCACAACTACAACTAAATCACTAACAATTAACAGACTAATATATCTTTATTCTGCTTAAATCTTTCCCTGGAGCGTCACTGTGGCAATGCTCCAGAGCTGGGTTATAGTTTGTTTGTTTAAAAGTTAGCAACGTATTATAATACAATGCTAATAGAATTACAACCACCTGTACTTCCAGTTAGCATATCAATATTTTACACCTAAAAATAAGTATATGAATTCTATCTAATAACTTCTGTGGGTTTTTTATAATTAGTTAGTATGTGAATAAAGCTATTTTCTATGAGTTCTACAACTGCCATTCCATTACCACTTTCTCTTCTTCAAGTAAAACTAGATTGGTTCATAGTTTTGGATGGAAAGATTGTCACACTTTCACTTAGACACCTCAACTCAAGAATTTACAAAGTTATTTCATTAAACTAGCACATGAACCACGATCCATTTACTCTATCTTCATCAACTACTTGATGTATGTTGTAAAAATAATTCTGTGACAGCAAGGCCATTCAATTACCTTCTTCATTTCCTTTTTTTTATCGTCCTTCTCATTGAAAATACCAGTGACTCCTTTTTGCCAAGAGTAACAGAGCTTGTTTCATCAACATGCTGAAGGAAGTCAAATTTCATGCAAAGTACTTTTTTTCATTGGCAGATGTTGATCAGATTTGTCACTGGAGTGTGGTTATATCTTTTCTTAGTGAGTTGTAAAATCGAGTCTCTGCCACATTTTGTAGGCAGGATAGTATGACGGCACATTGCTTTCTAATTTACAGTTCATTTCTGCTGAATTTGTAACTGTTTCTCATACATAAATGTTTTTTAAACTCGTTGCAATTAAAATACCATTTCCATTTTACTTTCTAGCACATGAAATCACATGAACAAAGATAAAAATATTGCCCTAGATTTTCCACACGCTTCTCTTAAGAGATGGTCTCAGAGTATGGACTGGATTGTATGTACTGGCTGATCTTGTTTTACTGACTGTGGAACAGAGTGCTTTAAAATGTACATATGCTATTTACTAGGATATTGTGACAAGGTCTAGGTACAGAGCAAAATAAATGGAAAATATGAGTATGAGTCATTAGATGGCATTTTTGAGTCAGCACTGTGCCCAGTCTGATGTTGCTGGAGACAGTCTTTTATGTCAGATATGGAACTGTGGTCCTCATTGCTTGTAATTAGAGGTTCCCATTACACTTTTTTTGAGCAATTCAGGGAAATAAGGTCCATCATCCTGGCAAAATTCCAGTGCTGATACTTACATCCCTCTTTATTTTCCTCTTTAAATTTTAAATGGGGAAGAGTTAATTCCCTTTTTAACAGTTACAAGGAGAAAAATCGAAACCCCAATATTTTCATGATGCTGATGGGGAGGGATGTTGTGCTTCTGATTCAAAAAACACTCTGTGAAGTGCCCACAACTGCACTTCAGGGCAGTGCAAAACAAATGCTATATATTGATAACCAAAAAGGTAAAACCTGTTGGTGATTTTTAAAATATATATAACATTAGTAACAATATTACTAATTTTCTTTCATGTATTCCTGTTATTTCTCAATGAAGATGCGCACATAGAATGATAGAAGCCATGCAAAAATTGAAGTTTTAATT